>VYZV01036443.1:60510-107239 GCA_013401275.1 Pandion haliaetus | reverse complement strand
TCTCCCGGGCGGGCGGCCCGGGCTGGGACCGGCCCCGGGGCTGCGGCTCCCGGCCCCCCCGCCTCTCCCCGGGACGCTGGGCGTGCTGCAAGCCCCAGCCAGCGGCGAGCCCGCAGCCTGAGCGGAGGCTGCGGGCAGCGGGGGGGCACGGCTTGTTCCCGCCCCTCGCTGCCGCCCCTCCGGGAAATCGCCCTGCCGCTCGGGCCCTGGGATCCCAGCACCTGAGAGGGGGAGCCCCTTTTCCTCTCTCCTTCCCGCCTCTGGCCCTGTCCCCTCCAGCCCAGCACAGGACTGAGCCTCCGCCTGGTCTTCTCTGGCCGCCAGAAGCGAAGCTTGAGGAGGAAATGCAATTAATCCCTCTCCTCGGGTTTCGCCTGAACAGAGCTGAGCCTCAGCAGCAGCCTTGCTCTCTGCTCTCCAGCCGTCCCTTCTCCTGCAACAGCAGCCTCCAGGCAGCAGGGAACCCAGCCCCGTGCGACCGCGGTCCCCCGCGTGGAGCGCCTTCACCTCGCTGCAAACCTGAGCCGCGCACATCCCGCTCACAGACCTGCCCTTTGGTCTCCAAACGTCTGTGCTGGGCTGTATCCTCCATCCTGCGCTTGCCACGCAAGCTCTGGGGACCCTGACCTGTGTTTGCGGGGCCAGCTTGGTGCCACGGCAGCGTGGTCTGGCTTGGCGCTTGCAGAGCTCCTGGGACATGTGGGATGCCGGGAGGGGCTCTGCAGCTGGAGCAGGACCAGGCAGCAAAGTCTCACGAGCTCCCAGAGCAGGGAACTGGCCCCTCAGCTCTTGTTCCTTTTCTCCAGCTCCATGTTTCCCTTCCCCACAGGCAGCTGCACACAGCTGGGTTTGCTGCGGTTTTGCCCCAGCCCAGCAAGGAGCTGGAACAGGAATAGAAAAGTAGCATGTGAAACCCTGTCCTCATTGAGGGACCCTCCTGCCGGCCCCTGCCACACGTCCCAGCTGCCCTGGGTTTGTCGGAGCCCTGTGGCCAGGAGCTAGAAGTGGGTACGGTTCAGGCGTGCTGTGTCCAGCACAGCATGGCACATGGCCCATCTCACCCACTCTCCTGCAGCAGCCCGTGGGTGCAGTGTCTCCCCAGCCATGGGCAGAGCTGAGTAGCTGCACCAGGGCTTCGCAGCTGTGGCCAAGGAGCGTTGCCCGGCTGAGCAGGGCTCCGGAAAAGGCAGCGGACTAGGCTCCTGTGAGTACAAGGCCAGCTCCCGACGCAGGTGCTCCTGCAGGAGGAGGGGGTCATGGGTGAGCACAGCCCCTGGGAGACTGGGCTCCAGCATTCAGCAAGGTTGAAGTTGCTGAGGCTGGGGGAGTTTGGTGGGCAAAGGACACATGCTTGAGGCTTTGCAGAATGAGCATTATTGCTCTTCTTGCTCCCTCCAAGGTGACTGCTATGATGCCTGGACTAGGCTGCTGCCAGCTGCAACAGCTGATCTGGTCCAAGGCATCCCAAGGCCACGGATGCTGAGGCCAGCCATGCCAGCGTGGAGAGCCAGAGATCAGGGTAAAGCTGCAGGACGCCAGGGGATGACATCCCTCCCAGCTCCTCTCTGCCCCATTCCTCAAGCTGCTCATGATGTCTCATTTGCGGGGCCAGTGGAGGACAGATGTCCTCACCGGGCACAGAGGTTTTCCCCCAAACACAGAGGAATCAAGCACAGCCACAGCACAGAGCAGGTTGCAGGGCTTTTGGAGCAGACCAGCAAGCACTTCCTCTGGCCAGGCATTAGTTTTGGAGAGGTCTCTTCCCTTCTGCCAGCCCCTGCCTTCCTCCCATCTCCCTGCACTGGCCGCTGCGATCAACAGCCACTCCTCTGGGCCTGCTTCGTTAATCCACTTCTTAGGAGCTGCCAGCACGGACTGATGCTTCTTCTGGCTGTGGAAGAGCCAAGCTCTGTGCTAACCCCGGGGGATGCACCCACAGGGCTGAGCGCAGCATCCCTCGTGGGCCCCTGTCCCACTTCCCCAGCCTGGCACCCCGGCTGCTGCACCCAGCTTCTGGGGCTTTCTCCGGAGAGCCTGCTGTGTCCTGCGGGAACACTCCACAAGCCAGCTCAGGACACAGCAGTGCCTCCTGCCAGGCTGCTCTGGCAGGGCTGCCCCACCCTGGGAGCCACCACAGAAGGTCTCGTCCACCCTTATCTCCCAAAAACGCTCTGGGAAAAGGATCCCAAAGGTGAATCCCCATGCCAATGGCAGCAGCCTCCCTCAGGGCACGGGGAGGTTGTGCTGCCTGCAGCTACCCAGCCCAAGCAGCCAGCCCAGCGACCTGGGGAAGGAGGGGTGTGCCCCCTTGGGACCCCCTGCCCTTACCAGGTGGGCGGTGGCGGACATGCACTCGATGCTCTCCTGGGAGGCATTGCCAGGGCTGGGGCAGAGGTTGGGGCTGGGTACGCGACGCCCGTAGAAGGCGCCGAGGATGCTGATGGTGGTCTTGCGAGGGCAGACGATGAGGAGCTGCTCCCCGTCGCAGGTGTGGGCGGTGTGGTTCCTCAGCACCTTGCGCAGGTACCCTGGAAGGGGAGAGCATGGGCGGCGTTGGCCAGAGGAGACACTGGGGACCATGGCAGTGGCAGCGCTTCAGCTCTGACAGCTGGTGGCAGTGAGGACGTCCTGGGCTGGGGCACTTATGGGGCAAACAGGACCAGAGTGGTGTGTGGCAGAGAAGGTGGGCTTGCGGCGAAGAGGCTGGAAAGCAGCATGGAGTAGCCGAGCTGGTTAGCAAAGGGAAGCAAAAGCTGGAGGCAGGACAACAGGTCGGAAAAAACATGTACAGAAGAATCCCATGAGGAGTAGTAAAGTGTTCAGAGAAAATCAGGCTTGTTATGGAGACATGGGGAGGAAAGAGTAAGGATGAGCCAGAGATGATCACCTGAGTCAGGGAGAGGAGGATGCTTTCTGTCACGCGATGCCGAGCCGTGAACTGGAGGAGAGAAGGGCCCAGTGGCTGCTGCAAACTCCCACAGTTAGCTGGGTTGGTATGGATGGGTGTGAGCCAGAAAGTCATCATCTGAGCCCAGCTGACCCTGGGTCTCTCTGCTGTCGAAACCCACTGCATCGGTGCGAGCCATTCCCAGCCCATGGCCTTTCCAATGGGCACTGGCCCATGTCTCCCTGAATTCCCAGCACAGGGTATTTCTGTCTTTTAATCCTGCCTAGTTTGTGTCCCAAACGACTTACCCTGTTGTTTTCCCCACAAGGGACAGTAAGGTGGGGCTGCCCTGCCCAGCCTTTAAGAGGGTTAACATGCAGCTGTCAGCTCTGGCTGGTATCAGCTGTGCTGGGTGAGCGAGGAAGCTGTTTTAATAAAAGCTCTGCAAGCTGCCAGGGGTGCTCTGAGCAGGCACCAGTTGCTGGAGGAGGCTGAGGAAGCAGGAAAAGCTGACAAAAAATGATGTGTAGGGCCCTGGACAGGGCAGTTTGCATCAGGCTTTTGAATAAAACAAAAGCAGAGGGGAAGCATCATTTTGAGGCTGGGAGGTGGGGACAGGGCAACCCAGTACCTGCCAGGCAGGACCCTGGGCTGCTGGGTGGGTCACAGGCCCCATCCCGAGCTGTGGGGCCCTTGGCGGGACTTGCATTCCAGCTCAGCCCAGTGCTGGGGTCCAGGACAGGACACATGCCCTGTCCCCCAGCCCGAAGCGTGTCAGACTCCCCCAAACCAATACAAGAAGGTGGGAGCGCTGGCTACCAGCCCCATGCTTCCCCCTCTGTCCCTCCGCAAACCGGTGCCAGGCTCAGCTGCACAAAGGGCCCCTTTCACCTTCCCTGCTGCCACTAGCCCTTTGGCATCCACAGCCAGCATCCCTTCCCCAGGAGACGTCAGCAGATGCCGCTGGGAGCTGCTCCCACTTGGAGTTAATCTTTCCCTTGGACACGGGCAGCAGCTGCTGGCATTTCTCCTTGCAAGGATGAGCGAGTGGGAGGGCCACAGCCTTGTGTAAGTGAGACCTTGCTCGCTCCTCTTCGTGCTGGAGGAGAGAGGAAAGGAGAGGCAGAGGAGGGTGGATGGGAGCAGACAAGCTGTTTTAGCCAGATCAAAGCTTCAGTGAGATGCAAAGGTGCTCCTTGCAGGGCACAGAGCTGGATCAGCCCCTTGGGGTGCAGTGCCCACAAAGAGGGGGGGCAGGACAAGTCCCATCCTGCCCCTCTCCTCTGGTTGCCCCATATCACTGGATGCTGGGAGCCGTGAGGGGCATGGGACCCTGCCTGGGCTGCAGGCCCCCAGCTCCTTCCTCTGCATCCCCTGCAGCAGCTCCATGCCTGTGGCTCTTGTGCAGGCTCCAGAGCTGCCCAGCACTCGACTTCTGCCTGGCACCAACTCCAAACCTGCCTGGAGAAGGCTGGCGGTGGGGCTGCCCAAAACCCATGCTGCCAGGCCAGCCCTGGACACAGAGGGCTGAGCCAAATCCTGGGGATGGTGGGGGACATGGGGGAGGAATAGGGGGAGAAATGGGTTTCCCCAAATCCAGCCTGCCTTGCAGCCAGCACCCTCCTCTGCTGCCATGCTGGCTGGCAGCACCAGCAGTTTGTATTTTAAAACTGAGGCTCAAACAGTGCCACAGGGACAGAGGTTTCTCCATCACACCATTTTGGGGCAGTGAGCAATTGTGAAAATGGGGGGGGGGTGTTGGGTGAAACTGTGGCAAGGAGGCTGCAGGCAGATTTTGTGAGTGATTGCGGTTGCATGCCGGTGATGCTGACTCAGTCCCTGATCGTGCAGTTGTACAGTTAGCTCTGCCCAGATGAAATCACATCCTCTCCGCCCTGCTGTGCTCGGTGGCATGCCACGCTCTCGTGCTGCCCAGGCCGGGCAGAGCAGAGTGGAAGGTGTGCGCGGCTGTTTCTAGAAGAGTCCTCAGTGGAATGACAGCCCCCAGGCACCCAGCCTGCCTGCACCCGTCCTGACTGTCCCAAGCGCTGGGGCACAAGGGATCCCAAATTTCTGCCTTGGCTACATCTATAAGGCTCACCTGTGCTGCCCCTGGCGAGAGGATCTGGCCCTTGCTGTGCCTTGCGGCGGTGCACCCTGCAGCCCCCTACTCACGGGTGGCTCTGGCTGGGGATCACAGCCACCAGCTCTGGCCAGGGACTGGGTAAAGCTTCAGCCCTTCTCTTCCCTCACCTTCTCAGAGCAGCAAAGGCTTGCAGGGGAGCCCTGGGTGCTCCCGGTGCTTTCAGCTCCACACACTGCTCAGCACCAAGGGCATGAGCATCATGGCCGGGGGGGTGTCTCAGGAAAGCTTGGGGACTGTCTTAAGAATTAGCTTTTTGCATTTCTGCCTCCAAACTGTCCAAGGGAGCACAGGAGCAGCCTCGTGGGGTGTTTGCAGATCCCAGCCCTGCCATGAGGATAAAAACCCCCAGGTTTTTTTGGCAAACTCCCTCTGGCCTGCAGTGGTTTGAGCCTCGCTTGTCCCTACCCCACCAACCCAGCTGTCACTTCACCCTCCCACCACACCGGCGCGGTCCCCAGCATCCCTCGTCACCCTGCCTGCGCCCCAACTCACCGGAGAGCTCCGGACTGGCCTCCAGCCCCGTGGCCAGGCAGAGGAGGACCAGGGCTGCTACTGACCCCACTGGCCCGGCCATGGCAGAACCGGTGCTGGCTCTGCTGCGTCCCACCAGGCAGCGTCTGCCGGTCCAGTCCTCGGTGGCAGCTGGCGCCGGGGCTGGCAGTGCACGGGGACAATGGCTCGCTTCTCTGCAGTGCCAAAGCGCCGGGGCCGGGCGGGTGCTTGTGTACCCGCTCTTTGTCTGCTGCCCAGGGCAAGGGGCTGCCCTGGACAGCTGGGACACTCTCAGCACAGGGACACCTCCCACGGGGAGGGAGGGACATGTTTTCAAAGTCGCTCCATGGCGGGTGCCGTGCCTTGGCATCGCTGTCGCTGGCGGAGAAACCGGCAGCCCCTTGCCTCCCACCTCCATTCCCCCCGAGCAGAGGGACGGGGCTTGGTGAGGTTTCCAATGTGCCCCCTGCTTTCTCACGGACATGGTGAGGCAGAAATCCGGATACACGTGCTGTAATCTTCATCTCGGCAAATGTCCGGCCATTCACCATTTGAGGAGGAAGGGAAGGGCTGTCTGCGCTGCCTCCCAAGGCGGCTGTTCCTGCAGAAAAGGCAAACGCCCTCCCTGCATGGAACACCACGGGCAGCGACCTCTTTGCTGCCGCCCTTCTGCCCCCACAGCCTCCGCAGGGCCAGATCTTGGGGGCTCCGACATCTCACGAGGAGAGCACTGTGCCATCCCCGTGCCCTCCGCCCCACAGGAGTTAAATCCCTGCCTGCTGCTTCAGCTGGCAGCTCGGAGGGAAACGCAACAGGCAGGAGCTGCTTGCTCTGTCCCCGGGCTGAGGTCAGCAGAGAAGGCAGCAGCCGGCAGTGCCAGGAGCCGGCCCAGCACCCCCACAGGCTCAGCATCACTTGGGCAGGGGTGGCAAGGCGGGGGGCTGGGGCAGCAGCAGGGACCGGCACACATCACCCAGGGGTCTGCAGTGGGAGCTGGGTGGGGGGAGCGAGATGAGCACTGGGCTGGTGCTGAGGGTGCTGCTGAGGCCCCGCTTGGCGCTTGTGATGCCATTAGTTCATCCCTTTTGCTTCTGAGAAGGTCAGGCAGAGGTTCTTGTCCCATTGGGCGGAGTTTCAAGTTCTCCAAAAGCTTTGATGGGGCAGAAAGAAAAATGCCCCCCCCAGCCCCTCCCGTGCAGCTGCCAGTGTGAGCACCACTCTGGGCTGTGCAGCAGGGCACAGGCGAAACATCTGCCTTGGGAAGACTCCTCCGGGAGCCTGCAAAAATCATTTCTCAGCCTAATTGTCTTGGGGTGGATGCTTTCTTGTCAGGGTTTGATTATTTTTAGGAAAGTCTGAGCTTACCCAAGCTGGGGGCGGGGCTGAATCAAGCAATCAAGATCCCCATTTTGTGCAAAGCTTGGTACCAGCTATGGGGTCCTGAGGTGCGAGACGGGACTTGCCCAAGCGAGGAGTTAAGCCCGTGGGTGCTGGGAAGCTGTCTCCACTGGGACAGCAGCCAGGACGATCTGACGGTGAACGTTTCCCTCCCATCCTAGGGAGGAAAGCAAGCCGGTCATCCTTCCGGCGAAACAGCCCGAATTCCAGGAACGGGGCCCTGCCGGGGGTCAGCCCTGGAGACATCCCTTCCCGTCACCCCACCACGCATTGCCCTGGCTGGGCTGCTGCCAGCGGCGCTCTGGGGTTCCCCGCTGCACCCCGACACACTCCACCCGCTTTGCTTTCCCTCCTTGGCTGTTTTGCAATCCTTCCTGCCCAAGATCTGGACCGTGCCAGTGCTTGGCCCGCTGCAAAGAGCCAGTGGCAGGCGGCCAGGCTGCCCTGTGTGGCTTCCCTGCACCCTCGCCCCGCTCAGCCCCTACTCCTTGCAGCGAGGGGTGCTCAGAGGAGCCCGCCTGGGGGGAGCCCCGGGGTGGTGGGCAGGGAGAAGAGCTGTACCCTCCCTCCTGGCAGCTGCCCATCGTGACGCAGCAGCAGGAGGTGGGAGGCCAGCTCGGCTCGCCCCAAAGAGGTAAAGAAATGGCAAGCCCTGGGACACTGGTGTCTGGGCGCAAGGGTGGGAGGATAGCGAAGGGGCAAGACTACACCAGAGAAGCACGAGGAGCGGCAGGCAAGATGCTTCCTCTGCAAAACCCCCCGCTCTCAGCTGGGGGGTGACGGCAGCAGCGCTGGGGCTGCCTGGGCCGCCAGCCCACTGCTCGGAGGCACTGGAGCAGTGCCTGGACGGGTGCGATAGACTGGAAGGGGACTTGTGAACATGTCCAGATAGACCCGTGCTGAGTCACGGCTGGGAGGCCCCGCAGCTTTCCCCTCCCCGCTGGCAGGTCCTGGTGCACACTCCATCGCACACCCCATTGCTCCTCCCCGCTTCAAAAGGAAGGAAAGGGCAAGCCTCAGCCCTCTGCAGGGCGTGAGCGCAGCCGAGGTGCTCGAGCCTCCAGCGCTCCAAAAGCCTCCCCCGCCAGAGCTCTGCAAAGGACGGACCAACTCACCACAGCAGTGAGCAGCCAGCGGTCCCTCCCCACGCTGCCGAGATGGAGAGTCGGCAGCACAATGCCACCAAGGAGCCTGAGATCGAGCTGTTTGTGAAGGTGGGTCTCGGGAGGGATGGTTGCTCTTCGGCAGTTCACCGCAGGCTCATCCTCCAGCTCCAGCTGGGTGTAGGCAGTGGAAATTTGTGGCTGTCTTCACGTTTCGGGAGGCTGGAGATGGGTACCAAGTTTGAGATCGCTCACCACGAAGACCGGCTAAGCGGGTGCCCGTAGGCAGGGAGGAGGCATGTGGTGGTGTGGGGACCGGTGGGGTGTCACGCCCAGCATCCTAGAAGATGCCTTGGTCTCGTGGTGGTTGCGTACCCCAGGGGAATGGCACTGCTGGCAGCTGGCGTAAGGAAGGAGCGGGCACACGTGCGTCTCAAAACCCAGATAAGACAAGCCCCAGCCTGGGAACAGCAAGCGGGAGGGCTGAGAGCAGTCACTTCAGCTTCTGCAAGCCAGGGTTGCGAAACAGTGTGGACAGCCTGGGGAGTCGATGCGGGTGCCCACGTGTGGGTGGGATGGGGCGGCTTTGCAGAGCAGCCCAGGGGGATTAATCGCTGGAAAGGTTTGTTGGGGTTTTTTTCCCCCGTTAAGCAATTTTTTGAACACTTACCCTGGAACATTTTAACACTTGAGTTCAAAATATCTACAACGGACATGCAGGGTGTAGAAAGAGAGGTGCCGAAGCTGGCGGCTGGTAACTGCATGTGCCAGCAGCGATGCCAGCAGGGCCCTGGCACACGCTGTCAAGTGGCAGTGGCCAGGGGGAGCGATGCCTCCCTGTGCCACCACACTGAGGTTTTGAGGGCGGTTTCCCTGCAGCCGCTCAGCCCCGTGGGCTTCGCTCCTCACCTTCTAGGGCAGCTCGGTGCCTGAAAGGACCGTGGTGCCTGGCCGGAGGCACTGGCTTCCCTGACACAGGCACTCGGCAGTGCTGGGTACCGTGCAGCGCCTTGCTTGAGTTGTAGTTGGAAATACATGTTGGAAAGGATTGTCTGAGCCTTCACGGGCAGGATCTCCCCTGTACCCTTGCCAAAACTGTGGCCACGGTGGCGCTTGCCAGGCACCGAGCTCAGCTGAGCCACATCCAGACAAGTGTATTTTCTTGGTGAAAGTAATTCGGGTCTTGAATTCTCTTCTTAGCACCACTTTTTCCCCGGGATGGCTGGGGAGAAGAGGAAAATGATACATGAGGTGACTGCAATGGCGGCAGCATGTTCAAGGGGCTTTTCAGAGGGAAGGGAAACAGAAAGCAAATCAGAAGTGTTGTCAGGACTTCCCCCTATGCCTTAATTTAGCACGAAAAAACCCTTCTGGCTTGTCTGTTAGCAGACAAATTGATGGTGTGCCTTCTCTTGCCATTCAGGACCCAGTTTTACCAAAGTCACAGCAGCTCCTGGCTGCAGACAGGCACCCTCCGGTGCCATCAGCACCTTGCACCTCTCCTGGGCGGGGGTCCGCTCTGAGACATGGCTGCCAGTGTAATCCGCGATAGCTGTAAATCACCAGGGGAGCTGGTGCTCCCACAAGTGCCTACCAGCACGCTGCCCCTGCCTGGCTTTTGCTTTGGCAAATGCCGAAGTTAACTTGGTGAGGAAGGGGAGGCTGCGAAGCAGCTCCTGCATCGCCTTCGGGTTGGGGCAGGCAGTCCCCAAAGGGCTGGCAATTTCTCACCTTGCCGTCGTCCTGGCGAGAGCATCGTCCCACTGGCTGGGGGCTCTCCCTGCCCAGGAGGATGCTCTGCCCCTCGGCCCCATGAGGCGTTTAGCTGCCCTCAAGGCTGCTTCCCGGCTTTCAGGGTGGCTGTAGGAACTGTGGGCAGGTACCGGTGGGTGTTGAGCGCTTAGCAGTGCCCCAAACATGCAGAGCTGCTCCCTCCTCCCGCCACGTTTCATGCTGTTTCGCTGAGGGGGAAACCACAGGAACTGCTAAGTAACTTTGGGGTTTTAATGCCTCATAGGGCCTCATGAGGCCCCAGAGGGTTGGCACTAAAAACCTGCACCTCCCTGGAGATGCTGTGCTAGCCCACGCTGGGTTTATCCATCCTGTGGCTGGGAAAAGAGTGAGAAAAGACAGTCTAGGGGGGCTGTGGGCTCTGCACCCCTGCCCCAGTCTCTGCTGCAGCCTGGGGAGAGCAGGGGAAGGGGCTCTCTCCGGAGAAGGAAGTGAAGAGTGATGACTTCCCCGCCATGCTGCTTGGCTTTTGCTGGGGAGGGAAGGCATGTGGCCATGAGTCTCCCCAAACCCCTTTCCCCTGAGCTCCCTTGGCTCCTGGAGGACTCTCCCCGCGGCCATGCAGGTGCCAGCAGGGCTATGCCAGAGCCCGGTGCCCCCCACCCGGCAGTGCCTGAGTGCCGGTGGAGCTGCCCTCCACTTCCTCCAGATAAAGATTTGGCTCCCCGAGCATCCCAAGATGGGCCTGGCTTAGTTTTTTTTTCCCCTGCAGAGATCATCCTGGTTCGCCTTTCACTCTGCTCCAAAATTCCCCACCTCTCTATTTTTAAAAGACAAGGGGGAAAACCAGCCTGAGCTGCTCAGAGGCTGGAGCTACAAGACAAGCACAAAGAAACGCGAAGCAGGCAAGCACAGCCTGAGCATGGAACAGCCCCAGTGAGGGACATCCCGCACACCCGACCGTCCCCTCCAGCACCACCATTGCCCCTCGTGCAACTCCACCAGAGCCACTCGCTGCCTTGGCTCAGCACAACAGCTCCCGTGGGGCCAACAAGATAAACTGCAATTAAGCCCCCTGCTCCCAGCCTTGTGCTGAGCGAGGAAAGCAAAGGGGAGCGCAGCTGGCTGGCTGCCTTCTCCTCTGCCACCAGCAAGGCCCGTCTCAGGAGAGCAGGGCAGAAAGCATTGGTCCTAGTGCCAGGCAGCCCACAAAAGCACCCTCTGAGCTGTTGGTGTTGGAGATGCTCCAAAGGATGGCATTAGTTTTGGTTTGTAGCTGCCAGTGACGATGGAGAGGGGAAGGGGAGCAGAGTTGCCCTGCTCTCATGCCAGCAGGGTAGCCCTCATGGACGTTTTCTGACTCTCCCCTCCAGCTCCTTCACAGGACATCTGATACACAGTTTTATCTGTTACCAAAGAAGCCTTATTTGTTATAAGCTGACATGGGACGCTCCTGTGTGGCAGCTATCCAGGAGCATTTCTTATTAATAGCCAGCAAAAAGCCTTACATGTGAATTCAGCTTCACTTCTGGGTATATCCCAGAGAATCAATGCGTTTCTCAGTTCCCATTTCCTTTCTCGGGAGCATCATTTCACGACAGCTGAGCATAGGAAATACTGGTTAAAAGTAATTTTCATTCCTCTGGAAGGACTAAAAGGTGTTGGCATAGCAGAAAAGCAGACCATCACCTCCAGCTGACAACTCAAGAGTGTCAGGGTTTTGTTTTGATCAGTTTACCGTCTCCCTTAGGGCGAGTTTGAGGCTGGTGTATCTCTCCTGGAGGAGCTGAGCACTCCAGAGTCCACACACTTCTGGGCACCTGTAGATACAGGCAGGTGACTTGTAGCACTTACCTCCAGCCCAGAAGAGCCAGGCACAGGTCTCTGCATCTTCTGCTAAGGAAGCATCCTCAGCCACCCTGTCTGGGGCCCCAGTGGGGTGCAAGTTCTGGAGCGGCCTCCAGCTGCCCACTCTGGATGTTATTGCTGCTACTTGACTTCTGCACCACCAGATCCTCCAAAATCTCATCACCCTCCTGCTTAGCCTCTGGACTTCAGCTCACCAGCTGATATCAAGGCTTAGCCGTCCCACTGGGGCTCATGCGCTAACACAAGCTGCTCTGTGGGAGCAACATCCCTCTGTGAAGGAGCTGGCGTGAGCTGTGCTGCTCCTCCCTGCTGTGGCAGGACTGCCACATGCACCAGGGGATCATGGTTCACGTGCAGCTGAGGAACCAGTTAACTCTCTTAAGTCGAGTTTCCTGTGAGCCATTTTACCTCTCATACCACAGCGCAACATCCTTCTTTGAGCAGCATCTGTGCTAGTTTCCATGCACTGGGAGGAACCTGCCCCATTCCTCTTGTCCAAACTCCTCATAAGGAGTTTCAGTTGTTTTTTCAAAGGATATTTTCAGCTGCTACATAGCAAGTAAATGGGCTTCACTCCACCTGCTGCTGCTTTCCCTTGGGATTGCTGAATGGGCATCATCTGGGTGAGACTTTGATGAAGGAGCCCTGGTGGGACTCAGGCAGGTTGTCCAAGCTCCTTGCTTTCCCGTGTCCCCGCTGCTGTTTGACCCCAGAGGGGCTGAAAGGGACTGTCTGCACATGACTGAAGCTTTAGGCGCTGACACGCGGCTCCGTTCCCCACCGATGCTGGGTAGGATGCTAGCGTGAACCATGCATCTCTGCACAGCCCCACCACTCCCAGCCCCTTCTCTTCCCCGAGGCCGAGGATTCTGCTTGGGTGGTTCTTGGCCATCATCAGCTGGGGGAAGTCATGCCTGGGTTCGTTAAGTGCACACAAAACTGGAGGCAGACACTAACAGAACACGAAAACAAACCACTCTTTTCCTGGCAAACATGAGCACATTTCCCTTCTCGCCGCCCTCTCCAGCCTGGCCTCCCAGCCAAGCGGGCCCTCCCTTCCTCCCCATCCATCAGCAATCACCCGCCACCTCCTTCCCCTGCTGCCTTCTCCTTTTCCTCCTGGCTTTATCTCGCATTTCTCGGAAGGATCCGGCCCCGGGCATCCTGAGGACGCTCCCTGATGCTTTCCAGTGGCAGCAGGGCCACAGCTCAGGGAGGGGTTCCCTGCAGCATGGTGCCAGGCCAAGCCCTCCTTGTGCCTTCCTCCCGAGACCGGCTCTGGTGGCTCACCACCTCCAGGCGTGAGGTGAGCCCAGCCGATGCGTTAAATCCTTGTTTTTCTGCTTTCCTGGCAGGCTGGTCTGGATGGAGAAAACATTGGAAACTGCCCCTTCTGCCAGCGCCTCTTCATGGTGCTGTGGCTCAAAGGGGTCAAGTTCAACGTCACCACGGTGGACATGACCAGGTGAGACGGCACCACGGCCCAGCCCTGTGCCAGCAGCGGGGTCAGGCCCCCCGGCTCAGCTCCCCCCATCAGCACTTTCCTCCCTCCCATCCGCACTGCAGGCAGCATGCCACCGCGAGAGGGATAGGGGTGACAGTCCCTGCCCGCACGCTGCCCGTCACACCATGGGGTGCAGGGGGTGGGCCAGCACAGAACTGCATGGCATGGGGACCCCCTGTCCTGCTGGATGTGGGTACAAGTCCAAGGCACCACAGGGCAGACCAAGAGGCTGGGGGGCACTTCTCAGCCCCCCAAACCCAGCAGAGCATGCAAGTGGGGATGCTCCCAGTCCTGCACCCCCTCCCACACCCCCACCTCAGCCTTGTCTGTTCACCCCGGGGAGGCTGGGGGGTGCAGACAGGCTGCAGACTCTGAGCCCACTTATTTTCTCCGCTCCAGGAAACCTGAAGAGTTGAAAGATTTAGCACCGGGCACCAACCCTCCCTTCTTGCTGTTCAACAAGGAGCTGAAAACGGACTTCATTAAGATCGAGGAGTTCCTGGAGCAGACCCTGGGCCCACCCATGTAATTGCAAGCTCGCTTCTTCCCCCTTTTGGGGCCTGGCAGGCACGCCACAGCATTGCGTAGTGCTTGGCAGATTGGGAAACCGAGGCAGGGTGCTAGGAGGTGCCTGAGAGCAGCTCAGGGAGGGGGCTGGCTCCCCACCCAGCACCCTGAGCCATGCCCTGCAGGGCCAGGGGTTGCAATGCCGAGGGGCTGCATCCCCGGGGGAAGGCGGTGGGTTGGGCTGTGAGGGAACTGGGACGGACTAGGACGGAAAACAATGGGAGGAAATGCCCCGGTCCCTTGGCGCAGGCAGGGCTGGCAGGAAGAGGGAGAGCATGGGGGCGTCCCTGCAGGCACGGGGACCCCCGGGAGCTGGTGGTTTTGCAGCTGGCTGTGGCAGTTGGTGTCGAGGCAGAGGGGGAACACGAGACCCCCTTTGCCCGCTTATATTCGGTTCGCTCAGCTGGGAGAAAGCAGATGCCCCTGCTTGAATGCAGCAGCGCAGCTGGCCCAAAGGGCTGCCAGGGATGGGGTGCCGGTCCCCCCCACCCTGAGCTCATGCAGGGCACTGCCTGCAGCCCGCCGAGCCAGCCCGCCCCATGCCCTGCACAGCCGCAAGCCCTACCGCTGCATGCAAAAGAGGAAGGTTGAAATGCATTCATCAACCGCCTCCTTGGACGTGTCTGCCCTCGCGGTGCACCCTGGGACGCACCAGCAAACAAGTGACTGTTCCTGAGGAAGTCATGGGAGCTTCTGGCTTCCCCAGACCCCTCCTGTGCCATCATGCATCCTCCGGGCTGGGCCAGAGCTGCCTGCAGGCAGAGCTCTGCTCCGGGGCTCTGTGGCCGCCAGCATGCCCAAACCGTGGTGTTTCTGCCCTATGATTTTCCCCTAGCAAACAGCCAAGATAATACAGCTGCCAGGGTGGCGGCTGCAGTAATGTAAAGCATCACCGTTTTCCCACAACCAGCTGAACATCTGCATCCTCCAGTACCAGCACTGGGCACTGTGACCCAGGACATAATATGGCTGAGGACCACGCAGCTGAAACTCTGCCTCCATCCTTGCCTGCACTGACACAAGTGTCTCTTTAAAGGTATCCGCACCTGAGCCCCAAGTACAAGGAGTCCTTTGATGTGGGGAGCGACATCTTTGCCAAGTTCTCAGCGTACATCAAGAACCCGCGCAAGGAAGCAAATATCAGTAAGAAATGCGGGTGGGGGCTGCGGGGCTGTGATCTGCCACGGTGGGAGTGGGGAGAGATGCTTTTGTCTGTGGGCCAATCCTGCCACCAGGTTAGGGCTCCTGCTGCATTCCCCACCACAGCCTCCTCGGCAAGCGGAGGAGCAGGCAGGAAGGGTGAAGGCAGTCCTGTTCTCCACGGGGCTAATGGCCCCACGTGCAGGTGCTGGGGAGAGCGGGTCCTGGAGGGGAGCAGGGGGTGGTGCTGCTGGGATCCCCTGGGAGCAGAGACTATGGCCAGGGTCCAGTGCTGTGCACCACCGGTGTGGTCCTGAGGGCTTTCTCCCTGTGTGCAAAGCCTGGGAGAGGCTCAGCCACCCTGCCACAGCGCTGGACTGTGCTGTGCCGGGAGCCCAGGCCGCCAGGCTAACCGCACTTGTTCCCCTGCCCACCCAGATTTTGAGAAGGCCCTGCTGCGGGAGTTTCAGCGGCTGGATGTCTACCTAAACACTCCTCTCCCCGAGGAGATTGACCAGGACAGTGTGGAGGACATCACCATCTCCAAGAGGAAATTCCTGGACGGAGACCACCTGACGTTGGCTGATTGCAACCTCCTGCCCAAACTGCATATCATCAAGGTAATGGCACTGGCTCCTGGGGCCAAGGTGGGGGCACCCACTCCAAGAGGGACTGACAGGGTGGGGTGATGCAAACAGGGGGCTGGGAGTCCCATATTTGTCTCCCCTCAAGCCAGAGAGCAAATCTTCCCCAGGTCTGGGAAGTCTCAGCCTCCTCCTCCTCTCCTCTTTAGATCGCAGCCAAAAAGTACCGCGACTTCGAGATCCCAGCGGACATGACGGGCGTCTGGCGCTACCTCAACAACGCCTATGCCTGCGATGAGTTCAGCCACACGTGTCCTGCGGACGAGGAGATAGAGCACACCTACGCCAGCGTCGCCAGGAAGATGACTTAACCCCGCTGCGGGGTGCGCTGGCAGCACTGCCCCTGGCCGAGCCCTTCCACCTCTGCAGTCCTGACACAACCAAACCCCGGCTGAGGGACAGACTGGAGGGGGTTCACAGCATTGCTACCCCCCGCCTTTCAGGAATAGTGCCTTGCTTCACAGCCCCCTGCTGCTCCCTCCTCCTCCTCTGCCGGCTGGCTGCAGCCCCCATGTGCCGTCAGTGCTGACTGCGTGTACGGACTGGTCCCTGCGTGGCTGCAGTGGCAACTGCATCCCTACTCCCCAAAAATGGGTCTCATGGCCTATGACTACAAGTCATGGGAAAAGCCAAGTGCTAGCCTTTCACAGTGGCACTTCGGTGGAAGAGATGAGACCCCCCCAAATGGCTGTGCCAGCCCTGCCTCACCTTCCACTGCTGGAGCCGCTGTGCTCTGCCAGCCCTGTGTGGCCCCAGCCATCCCGTATGCTCGGGAAGAGGCATCCCGGGATCCCAGTGCATCACCTGGCCTGGAGCTGTTTGAATTCACCCGGTTGCCCTTCTGTACAGCATCCCGCAGCCTGCGTTTGGGCAAGCCCTCTCATCCACCAAGGCATCCAGGCTCCGTCTGAAGACACCGAAAGGCTCTGCCCCCAGTAGTTTGTTGCAGTGACAGATTGTTCTCACTGCTAGAGAGTTGTCACCTGCATCTTAACTCCCCATTAGGACATGGGGGCAGGAAGATGCTGGGGATGATGCCTAGCACAAAAGTGCCAGGACCTGCTGTGGGAGGGATGGAGGGGTGCAGGGACCCGCGAAGGGCTGAGGATGGAGGGCTGAGGATCAGGACATCCCTCCCATGTGTGCCAGCACCCAGGCCCACATGCTGCTGGCTGCAAGGTCCTGCCTGGATCCTGTGAGCTAAGAAATCTCTCCCTGCCTTGCAGAACACTGCAGGAGTTGCAGCCATGTGCAGCTCCACCACCCCCTCCCCGGTCCCCACCAACACTTCACGTGCCTGACTGGGAGATGGAGGCATGGGGTAGGGCATCAGTCTAGTTTCCACATCCCCCAGTACTAGACAGCCTAAGAGAACAGGCAAAAGGTGCTTTGCAAAGCGCCATGTCTGTAGGAGATATGTGGGCAGGTTCGGTGCTTCCTGGCTCGGCGTTGTGCCTTCCTGTCCAGCACTGCTGATGCAAGAGGAGTCAAAGCTGCTCTGCACAGCCATGACATCCCATCCACTGCCTCCAGCTCCCCCAAGGGCTCCTGCCAGCGCTTGTGAATTCAGCCAGCCCTCCCCAGCCAGCCCCCTGGGCAAAAAAATACTGTACAGTGAGCGTGGTGGGTCCTGCGGGGACATGGCAATAGCAGACCCCCACCTCCAGCCCTCACTGCCACTTCCCTCTTTGCACTAAAAGCTGTGTCCTTGCAAGCCTGCCTCTGATAGCACTGGGTTTGGGGACTGGTTTTTTTATTAATGGGTTTGGGTTTGTTTGGGTTTTTTAAACTAAGAACAGCAATAAACTATATTTTAATATGCCTTGCTTGTGTACTGTCAGCACGGGGGCCAAGGCCACTGGGCACGGAAGGTGCCACAGGGGGTGGAGGGGGCTGCCCCGAGGTGGAAACCCTTTTGAGATTTAGCATAAGTGAAGCTGTAGTCCCCAGTCTCTGCTGCCCTGGATCACTGGGATGCACGTGGCAGCTCCTGCCTTTCCCACCGGAGAGATGTGCCCTCCCTGGCACACATGCACTGTGATCTGCCCACGGCATGCACGCGGCAGTGGGAGGGCACAGGACCCTGCACAACGTGGGGATGGAGTAACCACAGGATGCTGCTCTGGTGTGATGGGTTTATTCAGCTCCTGCTGGCAGCCAGCACATCCCTGCCAGGCCACAGTGGCAGCTCTGCCTTGCCATGGGCCCTGGAGGTCTGCTGGTATGGAAGAAACACTGTCCTGCACCCCAGATACTCATGGGACTCTCCCCGTAACCCACGACACCCCTCCTCTGCTGCAGACCCTCTCTTTTCCGCGCAAGGGACCAGAGACCTTTCCAAGCTCTGTGCAAACCAGCCAGCGAGGTGTGGGGCCACACATGGATGGGCCCACTGGAAGGCACTGGGGTAGCGGTGGCAGGGAGCGGGCTGGCAGGCAGAGCTCCTCCTGTACCCCTTATTTGGTGACACAGTATTTCCAGAAGCAAGCTGGGAGAAAAAAAGAAAAGACACCCATGCAAGGGGCTGCAGCAGTGCTTGGCTACAGCCTAAAAGTTTAAGGGAAGGGAGACGTCCATCTCTTCTCCCAGGCTCTCTTCCAGCTTTGAAGCCAGTTCTAGGAGCACAGACTGGGAGCTGAGCGCCTTAGTCCGCACCATGGGCACCCTCTACTCCAAACCACGGGTACCCTCCACCCCAAGTCATGAGCACCCTCCACCCAAGGCCCAGCCCCTGCTTGCCATGGCCTCTTTGCAGGTCAGTGGTGGATCTGGTCCCAGGACTCTGTTGGGAGCTGGGTACTCACCTCTCTTGCTGGGTTGCTGAGATGCCTGGTCTGTCTGGGTAAACCCCTGGCTCTGGAGCTCACCCACTCCCACCATCTTCCAGAGGACTGCATCAATGTCTTCCACCTGCCGTGGCACAGCAGCCCCATCACACGTGTGTGGTGCCCATCTGGCAAACCCAGCCCCCAAACCCCTTTCTCTGCTGGACCAGGGAAGGAAGCAGGGTGGGCACCCGGGCGGGACTGTCTCAGTCCCTATTTACTGCCCAACAGGGATGGGGTTTGCTGGGACCTCATGGGGAGCTGGCCCATGGGAGTCCCCTGCCCAGTGGCATCTCCCTGGGCTGCCCTCCCCTAGGCCAGAGAGGCACCCCCACTCACCAAGTGGTCAGGGACATCGTCCTGGAGAGTGCTTTTATTTCCTGAAACAAACAAACAAACAGAAATGCCATGAGCACGCAGGGGCTATGGGTCCAGCGTGGGGGGCAGGAGCCGAGGGAAGATATGTCAGAAGGAGAGGGGACACAGCACCATTGCCTGCTTCTCTCAATGCTCCCCTGGGGGCACCTACCTGCAGCACTCCTTCATCCTGGGCGCAATCCTTCACCTCTTCAAGAGCATCCTAGTCCCTGCCTCCCTCCATGTGTGCCCCCACACCAGCCCCATCCTTGGGTCCAGTTCACCTTGAGCTCTGCGACTCACCCTTGACACGAGCTGCTTTCTGGTCGTGGCTTCCTCCGTCCCCTGGTGCAGACAGAGCCTGATTCAGGTTCCTGGATGGCTGGAGTCCTGCTGGAGGCTTGCCATCAACCACAGAGCCAATCGCACCGTCAGCCAGGTTAAAATCTGTTGGGATAAGGTCTGGGTTGAATGGGGAAACAGTGACAAGGACAAAGCAGCTCATTCAAGGTGTGCTTGTTCCTCAGGCAGTGGAATGGAGAGCCTGAGCATGGTCTACAGGTCCTGAGAATGACAGGCAGGTTGTTTGAGGGGGACTAGGGCTCGTCTCCTCGTCTGGCCATCCACGCCAGTCCAGGCTAGGAATCAAAACGCTGGCCATGGCACTGCAGGTGTGATCTCAGTAGTGCTGAGCAGAGGGGATGGATCCCCTCCCTCGACCCACAGTGACGCTCCTCCTAGTGCAGCCCAGGACACTGTTGGCTGCCTTTGCTGCAAGGGCACGTTGGTGGCTTGCGGTCAACTTGGTATTGACCAGGACAGCCCTGGCTTGTCCTGGTGCCTGAGCCAGGCTGCTGCACCAGTGGGAGCTGTGAAGGGTTAAGTCCAGACCCCCTTTATCCCAGGTAACACCTCAGGTAAGCGCAAGCAGAAATCTTGCCTGGGCAAGTCTGTCCCATTGCCTGTTTGTGTTCCTCTGAGGAAAGGGATAGTCTAAGGTCACCACAAAACCAAACATTAGGCGCATGGCTACAGCTAAGGCAACGAGTCCTTTGCTGTCTGACTGTGTTTAACTGGAAACCAGCTGGTGTGTCAGGGGCTTTCCAGCATCTCACCCTTTGACCCATCCCTCCTCCAGTGCCTGCCTGTGCACAACCCCCAGTAAGCTCCCACCAAGCTCTGGGAGCTGAGCAATCCCAAGCACTTGGCCTTGCATTTCCTTTGCCTTAGACACATGGTCAAGCTACTAAAGGTCTGGAAGTCCCCATGAGTCAGCCAAGCAACAAGAGGAGTCTCTGTGCTTGCTCATTTCCCAGAAGCACCAGGCAGCGTGCTGCGCCGGGGCCGCTTGCAGGGGCTGCACAAGCGTATCATGGGGCTGGGTCATGCTCTCCTTGAGGGCTCAAGTTCTGCCCAAGTGACTTTTTCTCCAGCATCAGGAAGCCTGGAGTGTCTAAACTAGTGCTTACCCAGCTGGTTGGTAGGAGCATGTATAGACCAGGACCACAGGGTGGATGCGAATGGGTGTCATCAGCCCCAAGCCCAGCAGATGCCGGCTCTGCCGCCTGCAGTGCCCGGGGGCACTGCCCTGCACGCAGTGACGCACGGCAGGGCACCACGCTGCAGAAAAGCCCCTGGCACATGGTGCAGTTGGCCAGTGTCACAGTGCCAGATCTCGTGGCTGTTGGGGAGGCTCGTACCAGCTCTGTGACCATGAGCAGAATTCACCCCATCCCAGACCATACCAGGCCACCCAGCGTGCACCACTTGCTCCGCATCTGAGCTGCAATTCCCTCATCTCCATGTAGGGTGTCAGAAGAATATGGAGTCTAGAGGCATGCTTTGTACACCCCTGGCTGGCTGATTCCCAGGGCAACACTGTCTGTCATCCCAGGGTACCTGGACACATCACCCAAACTGTGCTGTCTGCAGACCACAAGAGCCAAAGCAGTCCCTCGGGTACAGGATAGACTTCTCTTGTCCAACCTGCTCACACTAGGAATGGGTTTAACCCTGCTGGACATATCCTACTTCTAACAATACTGGGGAAAACCCTCCCCAGGCCAGAAGGTCTTTCTGTCCAAAGAGAAATAGGGGGAAGCTGCGCTACTGTGCATGTCTGCAGCGGCCAAGCGCCCATGAAACACCAGATACAAGCCACATGGGTTGAGCCAGCATTCAATGCCAGCCATAAAGTGGTGCACAGGGACAAACCCCACCTGGCTTTCAGACACAAACACCCAAGTCAGTTGTCCTTACCTTGGGCACTGTCGCTCTCAGGGTAGACAGGATAAGCGCTGATGCAGCAAGACCCCAACAGTAGTACCAAGGTGACGACCATCCTCTGGAAAAGCATCTTCTCTCCTTCTCCAAGCCTTCTCCTAGGAGCCTGTGAGTGAGGGAGTATGAGGCCATTCTCTTTTATGTCCTCCAGCTCTCTGTGATCAATATGCTCTCATCAGCTGGGTTGTCTTTTCTGCCGGGTTGGCCATCCATCCTGAAGACAAGAGATGACTGGCCTTGCTCTCCCCCCAGTTCAGTCTCTGTCACTCTTGAATGAGGATGCTTGATAAATGATTGGCTGGGTTTTCAGAAGCTCCGCTGTTTACTGTGGCTGTGCTGTGCTGTGCTGGGGGAGGAAGTGTTGCGGAAGGCTGGACAGGTTGACTGTGCCTCTGGTGGGGTCTGGAGGAGGATCAGAAGAGAACATGGGGCCAACATTTGGCCAAAACATGTGGATCCATGCTTCCTTTTTGCGTGATCTTCCTCCCCAAGGGTACCAGATGTCTTCTGTTCCTTTCACATCTCATGGCAAAACGAGGGCAGTGGCAAAGCCTTCGGCCACCTGGGCATCCCGAGCTGATTCTCAGTGGGTGCCCAGGTCCCTAGTGACAGGACTCAGCAAGTGACAAGGCTCATCCTCTGCAGATGGCAGAAGCCGAAGCTTCCTTATGGGAACAGTATTTGACCTTGCTGGCGTTCAGAGGATGTTATCCCAGAAGCTGGCAGTGCAATCCCTTCTAGAGGATGTGTCTGTGAGCTCCAGATGACTGATGTAGTCCCAACACCGCTTGGCTGTGGACATCCAGGCCAGTAAATCACTGCAGACTGAAGATACTCAGGCTGGGCTTTGCAGCAATGTGAACGTGGTGCAATTCAGAGGCAGCTCTGGAGTCTGGGTAGTTTTGGATTAGAGTTAAATACCCGTTTTTTTTTCTCTCTGGAAAAAAATTTAGCCAGTGATGGAGCCCTTGCAGCCAGTATCCCAAAGCAACATCCATCAGACAGGCTCATGAAAAATGGCTTTCCTGAGAGAATAATACAGGGGTGGTGCACGCTCTTCTCAAAAGCTGCAGGTACGGAGGCAGACCCCAGCCATTCACTGTGTCAGCAGGGACCTGGCTGAGCTCTCCCATGTCCAGGTTTCTCCAGTTCCCATTTGAGACCCCTGTCTTATTCACAAACTTCACTTTCAAATTACCATAGTATCAGCCAACTGGAATTGCTTCTAATTAAATCTCTGCTTGGAAGGCTTAATTCAGAGAAACACAGCTGAAACTGGTCGCTTTGGTGACCTCAGCCAGGCCATCTTTGCTGTGACAGCAGCTCGCACCATCGTTCATATAGTGCCACGCTTCCTGAGAGCAGCGAGGAAGAGTTTGACAGACATGAGAAGGTTTTAAGCTCTCAGGAGCTGCAGATCAACCTTGGGTGTTACTTGTGGGGGAGAGCAGACAGAAAGGTTTGCATGACACCCTTCCCTACCCCTACCAGCGCTGGGGCTCAGCCAGGTTGAGCAGTACCTGCTTCAGAGGTGCCACAAGGAAAGTCCCTTTGAAATCTTGGTGGGAGACCTGTATTTCTCCATCTCATGTGTCCTCTCCCCTTGTGGGGTGGGACATCATGGAGCCTTTCCTGAGGAAGCTTGGACAGGATGCTTGGGAGCCTGACATCTGTTTTTTTAAGCAAGAAGCTGACCGCAAAACAGGGAGACAACAGTGTCTGCACACCCAGGTACAGGCTCTCATTTTTCATAAAATGGTTGAAGGTGCATTGACAAGAGATCATTACTTCTGTCTGCAAATTCCTGTCTGTCAGTCACAGATCAGACTGGGAGACAGATGAGACGAAATGTTCATCCATCCCGACCAGGCACACCACTCAGCTGGGACCTTTCTCCCAACAAAAAATCCATATCTAGCCTCTTTTCCAGCTGCTCCCAGACCCTGGATTTCATGCCATGTAATGAAAAACCCTGGAGGCAGGCTCATCACTTCTGCTGTCAGGGCATGGGCAGGAAGCACTGCCTGGAGAGGGTCACCACAGGGAGAAAGCATGGACACCCCCCCCCAACTCAACTGTGCCTCACACAAGACGACACGCATCCAGCTCAGGGCAGCTCTGCCTGTGCGATATATCACCGGGGGCACCAGCAGTCTTTGTGGGCAGAGAGCTACTGACCGGCGTGCCCGGAGCAGCGCGACGGGAGCGGAAAGGCGTGGAGCTGAGCTGCCTCGTCCATTCCTTGTCCACAGACCAGAAATCCCCTGACCTCTGCATCGGGAGGATGGGGAGCGCAAGGGCCGGCTGTATCACAGACCCTGTCTGAGCCTGCTGCTGGGAAGAGCAGGGCTGGGCTGTCAGGCTCCTCCGTCCGACTCAGAGGAGTTCATCCTGCAGAGCACGGGGACCTGGTGACAGAGCTGGGTGGCAGACGGCTCTGTCAGTTCTGCTTCAGCCGGGCGCCCACGGCACCTCCTGAGCGCAGACACTTGCCGTGCGTACCCAGGCGAGGGCACTCCCAGACCAGCGCATGGAGCGGAGTGGCAACCGCTTCTCTCAGCAGCCTCCCAGCCCCAGAGCTTGGCCCTGGGGTGACCCGGGCACCCCCATCGCCCACCCACGCTCCGCGCTTGGGTCCCGGCCCGCGGGGCTACGGGAAAGCTCCTGCCTGGGGAGAAATGACACAGGTCTGAACCAACAAGCTCACACCTCCTTTACCCCTGCAGCCCTCTCCATGCACCTGCTCCAAACATATTATACTTAGTCTCCAGGTTTTGGGGCTTCCACAGTCCCCACCCACATCCCGGTGGGCTTCCCAGCCAAGCCAAGCAGCTAAGAGCACCCATCTCCTGACCCGCTGGCCCAGCCCTGTGCGGAGAGATGCAGCAGGAACTGGTGGCGTGGGTCACATCGGCAGCTCAGACCTGTCAAACCACAAAGACTTTTTGGGCTGAAGGATGGGGTCCGGCAGGACAGCTCTGGTGCTGCTGCTCCGTGCTGCTCCGGGGACCCATCTGGAGCTACAGAGCCGTCGCAAAGGCACCTTGCACAGGGATGGCTGGAGAGCAGGGCCTCGCACAGTGAGCCTGGGGGCCCACAGTCCCAGGTTCCTTGCTGGATACCCAGGCACGTGCCGGACAGCGCTTGCAAGGATTTGGGGTGGTTCTGGGCTGCCCCAGAGCACTGGCAGGGCAGCTGCAGTGACAGGCAGGATGGAGAGCGGGCAGAGCAGGGTGGGCACGGGGCCACAGCAGGTCCGGGGGTGGGCTGCAGCCCGAGACGCTGCTCTCTGCATCTCTGCCTTGCATGGCTTTCAAAGGCAAATAGGGATTTTCCTTCATTCTGGCTGCCTGCAAAATATTAGAGCTTAATTTTCCCCCATCATTTCAGGAGCTGCTGTCTCCCTCGTGTTTGTTAGGTGCTATGTGTCCTATGTGGCAGCTGCAAAAGTCCCATTAGCCCCCGCATAGCAATTTTCCACTCTCCAATGCTTTTATAGGCTGGCAGCTCAGCTCTCTGAGAATTAGTAATAAGAAATACCCTCTTGCATAGTCCTAAAACTGCTGTTTCTAGTAAAGAGCTGTTTTCAGCTGCATTCCTCTCATTGCTTTGATCTGGTACTGGCAGAAGCTGCAAACACCGCCAACAGCATGGAGAGCAGCCAGGAATGAGCCTATCGATTACGGTGAGTCAGAGCTTTCACAAACCTCCGCACCAAACATCTCCAGGCACAGTGTTGTGGCTGTGGGCCTGAGACCAGCACGAAAAACAGCGGCTGACCGCCGAGATGATGGGCACTGCGGGGCTGGGCTGGATGTCTGAGGACTCATCACTAGCTCACCCATCTCCATGCTGTGGAGGGACCACGGCACGCCGGCGAGCACAAGGTGGGAGCTAGGTGTGCGCACACACCTGAGTGCTGCAGCAGTGATGGAGGGACCCAGCCAGGCATCCTGCTGCATGGGCTTGGCAGGGGCCCGGGACCTGCCCCTGGACCCTGCTCCATTCTCCAGCACAACCCCATCCTGCTCAATCCATAACGCCTGGCCAAGCACACCGGAGCCGGCTGTAGTCCAGACACACTGCACCCAGACCCTGAGCTGTGCACGGTGGTGGCAGGTCTCTGTTGGGGCATGCCAGGACCTCACCCCCGCAGCGAGCATTGCACCTTCTTGTTGTGGCTCTGCAGAGCCCCACACACTGTTTGCACCTCCAAGGTGAAGCAAAAAAACCCCTTTCTCATCCACTCGGAAACTTCAGCTGCTAAAATGCCATCTTGAAATGTCACGAGCCTTTTGCCTTTTTCCACTCTGCATGAACTTCTCTGTTTCATACAGAATGGGGAACCTCTCAGCTGCTTCAACCACCCCCTGGGCCAAGGTGAGTCCCTGCTGCCAGTGAGTAACTCGCCTGAATCACCCGCGGGGATCCCAGCATGGTCACCCTGCCAAAAACTCAGAAAAGAGCTGCTTTTCTTTTGATCTTTAAAGACTTGTCAGGCTGTTATAAAAGCACTGGCTGTGGCCCGGCACGAGCCCAGCTTCCAACAAGGGGGCTGTGGGAGCCAGTTTAGTCCCACCGTGCTGGGCTAGTGCCTCCCAGCAAACAGCCTAGGTCTCAGCTGGTGCATCACAGGCTGGACTGGGACAATGCACGCTCTTTGCTTGGCCTGGAGGACCTCAAGCTCAGGCTGTGGCTCCCTCCCAGAGTCTAACAGCACGTGCAACGGGAGTTTTGACCAATGCTCCTGTTGAATGGCTTCTTGCAAATGCCCTGCCACCACACAATGACCTTCAGGAACGGTGGTGAGGCTGGAAGCCCCATCGGCCCTGCCAGGGACGAGGCAGTCAGTCAAAGAGGGCTGCACGTGTCGGGTTTTGACTGTGACTTTCAGACCCATTGGAGACTATGAAGCACAATGGGCATGGCAACCGGACACCACAATGAATAATGGGAAGAGAGCAAGCCCTTAGCATGTCATCTCTGTTCACTCCTGAACAACAACCCCAACCTCCTTGTCTTGCTGGCCAAACACTCCCATCACCAAGAGCAGTCCAGGACTGCTGCGGGATGCTCAGAGCTCTGCAGTCTCCACCTTCAGAAGTTTTCAAGGCCAGACTGGAAAAGATCTGATCAATCTGGTCTAACCTCAGGTTGCTGACCTTACTCTGAGCAGGAGGAGCTACTAGGTTGCTCCGAAGGCTTCCTTCCAACCTGAACTGTCCCATGACCTGCTACATAGGGACACAGCACCGCTTTTACTGAGTTCGCTGCCTGCAGCCAGTGTCCTGGCAGTAAGAACATGTCTGCCTTTCTGCACAGCCACAGCACCGCACCGCTCCAAACCTCAGCTCACAGTGCAAAGCCCGTGTCTACTGAACACCACCCATGAGGAGACAGCTTGGCATTACTTATCTCCAGGTGAACGATGCACAGATACGTGCGCTCCGGCACAGACATAAAGTGGTTTTTAGGGCTCATCCCAGGCTGCAGCTGTGATACTGGCCAGGTGCGAATGCCCGTGTTGCTGACTGAGACTGTTGCATGGGCACATGTGTGGCCAAAGGAAACACAGTGGTCCAGCTCTGAAAGAGCTCAGCCCTCCAACACAGGGCATAATGAACACAGTTTATGAGACCAGACCAACAGGATCAAGAGGATAGGCTAGAAGAGAGACCGAAGAAGATGCAGAGAGCCGTGGGGAGAAAGTGAATAAGCTGCTCCCTGGGGAACAGGACAAGAAACCACAACATGGAAAAGTGCCATGAGTCCTTGGGGAAACCCTTAGTGGAGAAAATGACCATTTCTGGGGAAAGAGCAGAGTCTCCACTCCCAGAGGTCTTGAAATGGAAGCAGGACACACATCTCAGGCACTTGTCAAGGAGATCAATCACCGCGAGGCTCCTGTTCACCCACTAGAAGGATGGTGTGGCCATGGGGCCACAGAAGAAAAAAAGCAGACACATGGTTTTGGCTCCCTGAGCTTTGGCAGAGCAGTCACAACTATAGATCAAATGCCTCAGAAAGCTTCAAGTTAAAAAAAAATAAGAATTGCGATGGTGGGGCAGAAGATCAGTGCGGAACATTTCGCTTGAGGGTTGACAGATTGCAATGTTTCAGCTCCTGTGTTTGCCTCAAAACCTCAACTCCTCTAAAGTCTGCCTGATTTTAGCATCGGGGAGTTCTTCCAGCTTGGCTTTTGGTTTGCTTTCTAAACACCTGAAAATTAAAAAGGCCGTTTCACGTGACGCAAAATGACAGCAGATACCTGTGCCCTAATTTTCATCATATCAAAAAGAGAAAGTGAAACAAATTAGGGAAAATCAGACTCTTATTTGCTTGTTGGCAGCAAACAGCATGTGGGTAACATGCGTGTTCCTTCGAGCAGCTCTTAGGACCATCTCTCTCATTTTTTTAAAAATTCAGCTCAATCCATTTAATACACCACATGTCCTCACATCATCTGTGGCANGGTTGGAGGCAAACCTGCCCAGAGCCCTTGGCCAGGCTGCGGTGGTGCGGGAGGGGGGCCACAGCCGGCAGGACTGGAACCGGCGCAGAAGACGTCCTCCTCCCACGGTGCCTACAGGCACAGGCAGGGTTGTGATGTGGTCCCCACACACTCCCTGAAGCCCCTCCTCACCCCCCACTCCCCCCAGTACAGCCCCCGCTGTACACAGTCAGGGACCTGCAAGGCAGGGCCAGCCCTCACTCACTACCAGCTGGTAGGGGCTGTCCCGGGGCGCGGTTGTACTTGTCACCCAGTTCTTGCAGCGGCCATACTTTGTACCTTGGATTGGGTTGACCCTGGCTGGATCAGGTGCCCACCAAAGCCGCTCCATCACTGCCCTCCTCAGCTGGACAGGGGAGAGAAAATAACGGAAGGCTCATGGTCGAGGTAAGGACAGGGAGATCACTCACCAGTTACCATCATGGGTAAAACAGATTCGACTTGGGAAAATCAGTCTGATTTATTACCAGATGAATCAGAGCAGGATAACGAGAAAATAAAAACTAAATCTTAGAACACCTTCCCCCCACCCCTCCCTCCTTCCCAGGCTCAACTCCACTCCCGATTTCCTCTATCTGCTCCCCCCCAGCGGCGCAGGGGGACGGGCAATGGGGGTTGGGGTCCATTTAACCCACCTTGTCTCTGTCGCTCCTTCCTCCTCGGGGGGGGACTCCCCACTCTTCCCCTGCTCCAGCGGGGGGGCCCTCCCACAGGAGACAGTCCTTCACCAACTTCTCCAACGTGGGTCCCTCCCACGGGCTGCAGCTCTTCACGAACTGCTCCAGCGTGGGTCCCTTCCACGGCGTGCAGTCCTTCAGGAGCAAACTGCTCCAGCGTGGGTCCCCCGCGGGGTCACAAGTCCTGCCGGAAAACCTGCTCCAGCGTGGGCTCCTCTCTCCACCGGTCCGCAGGTCCTGCCGGGAGCCTGCTCCAGCGCGGGCTTCCCACGGGGTCACAGCCTCCTTCGGGCATCCACCTGCTCCGGCGTGGGGTCCTCCCCGGGCTGCAGGTGGCTATCTGCTCCACCGTGGACCTCCGTGGGCTGCAGGGGGACAGCCTGCCTCCCCATGGTCTTCCCCACGGGCTGCAGGGGAATCTCTGCTCCGGCGCCTGGAGCACCTCCTCCCGCTCCTTCTGCACTGACCTGGGGGTCTGCAGGGCTGTTTCTCTCCCACGTTCTCACTCCTCTCTCCGGCTGAAGTTTGTTGTGCAGGTTTTTTTTTCCCTTCTTAAATACATTATCCCAGAGGCGCTACCACCATCATTGATGGGCTCGGCCTTGGCCGGCAGTGGGTCCGTCTTGGAGCCGGCTGGCGTTGGCTCTGTCAGACATGGGGGAAGTTTCTAGCAGCTTCTCACAGAAGCCAGCCCTGTAGACCGCTGGCTACCAAAACCTTGCCACGCAAACCCAATACATCATCACTAAGAGATTTTGCTAATGAGATGCACAAAGCACAGCTGCCTGCTTTGAAGCAGAGACAAAGCTGTCCCAGCAGCATCGCCGCCCGGGGAGAAGACGCCTCTGCCCTGGTTTAGGAGCACTCAAACGGGGCTGCCCCATGGCCCCACTCAGCTGCCAGAAAACCGCAGCCGGAGTTGGTGCAGGTCTCCGGCTGAGTCAGCCGTGGCGGCAGGGGAAGAGGAAGGCTGACAGCCTGGCAGAGGGAGGGCACAGCCACCCCCGGGAGGTTGCACAGCCAGGGTGTCAGCGATGATTCACAGGGGTGGAAAGTGGCCCCGTGCAGCCCTGCTTTACCCAAAAGCCCCCCCAAGGCTGGCAGCACCGTCCCCTCTCTCCCCTCTACCAGATGCCTGGATGCTGGACACCAGTTTCTCACCTGTTCCCAAATCCGGCTTAAATCTTGTGAGTCCAGGAGCTGGATTTGTCCCCCGGCGCTGGAATCCACCAATCTCAGCCGCTGCAAAGCACAACGCTGCCCAACACTGGGGCAGAGGATTTCCCCTTGCCTCCGTGGCTGCAGGCGCAGCCTCACAAACACATCCCAGAGAGACAACCGCAGGGCTCCTCAGAAGTAAATTGCCCCTGTGCTGGTAGAAGGAATAATGAAACTATCCAGCGGTTGCTCAGGAGCCAGCCTTTTCCCACATGACAGCAACACGCAGACCAGCTGTGGGTGCAACTTTCTCCCAGGGAAACCCCAAGATTTCCTGGTGCCTTTCCCAGATGCTGCTCAGGCAGGGCAGCGCTGGTTCTGTAACACAGAAAGAATAAGCACAGAAGCCAGTTTTCCATAATAAATTAGTGTTTTTTAAAAAACAGCTCCAGTGCAAAATCAGTATTTCCAGACAAGCAAAAAAACCCCCCAAACAACTCCTCTTTCGTTCAAGAGGTTTATATATATTTAAGTATATACATAAATTTACATTAGTATATATACTTCACACACACATATAGATGGATAAATAGATACAAGTTTTGAGGCTTCAACTTTGGTATGTATTCCTTATGCTTTCGTTCAAGAGCACCAAAACCACAGAGGGAAGCTCTGAAGATACTGATCTCGCCCACCCGTGGCACCCGCGCCCGGAGCATGCCTGTGCCTGCCCGCATGGGAGCCTGCCCCAGTCCTGTCCCAGGAAGGCACAGGCAGGTCTGAGCAGGCAGCCATCGTGGCCGGGGCAGCACCTTGAGCTCTGCTTGACGCTGTGATCTGGGTGCCAGGAGCTGCCGGCATGCCCCCGCCTGCCTGCTACGGCTCACTGTCAGCTGGGGGACGCAGCTCATAGCCAGAGAAGGCAGCTGCCTGTCGGACGTCAGGGGGCAACTGGGGCGGCTGGCCGGGACTGGGGACACCTGGTGCTGCCTGCTCCAAGTCACCCTGCTGCACGGCACTGTCACCTGGCTGTGGCTCAGTCCCAGGGCCATGCAGGGACTGGACAGTGTGGACGAGCTGCCCTCCATCCTCCTCCTCGCCGTCCGGCAGCTTCACGGAGCTGAGTGGTACCCAGTGCCAGGCCACGCTAAGGCTCTCCCGCAAGTCCTCCTGGCTGAAGCTCCTGCCCGCTGTCGGCAGAGGAAGGCAACTGCCTGCTCCCAGGGCTGGGCACTGGCATTTAGAATGAAGCTGGAGATGCAGGGGGAGCCACACCTCAGATGTCTGGTAGTCCCTGTCACCTGTGTAGCTGTCTCTGGTCAGTCCCACCAGCACCGGCTGCTCCAGCACATCATCCCCATCACACACTTCCCCGTCCTCCTCCAGCTGCAGTGAGACCTGGGAGCCCAAGGCATGCCCCAGCTGGCTGTGGGTGCAGGACGGGTCCCTTCCCTGGTGGCAGTCTGGCCCAAACCCATTGGCACAGTAGCCACTCATGTCCTGGGAAAGGCTTTCTCTGACGAGCAGCTGGACTGTGGGTGTTGTCTGCTCAGCTGCAGGCGACCCGCAGGAGGGTAGCACGCTCGGCAGGAGCAGGGCGAGCGAGTCCTCCTGGAGCTCCAGGGTGGGCACCCTGATGGTCACACTCGGGTCCCTGTTCAGGAGAGCCTGCCGAGAAACAAGCAGCGAAGCAGTCAGCCTCAGCTTGCTGAAACCCACACCAGCCTGGGGGTGAGGAACCACGGAGCCCAGGGAAGGGAATGGTCCCAGACAGCCCATATGCAGTTCTCACACCTGGGAGAAACATGGGCAGGGCTCTGCTCATTATAGCACAGGAGCTCTGGTGCTGGGGGACGGTCACAGAAGCTTTCACACTGCTGCTTTTCAAGCTAAGCCCCAGCTGTCAGAAGCTGATGGAAGGGCTCTCACCTGCTCAGAGATGCAAGCAATCCCCATGCAGAAGCCAAGAATAACAGGAAAGCAAAGGACGCTGGCCCTGAGGTGGGCCAGGGCAAGCAGAGCAGCCTGCCACCTCCTCTCCACGTTGGCAGAGGGGACTTCTTTAGCTTAGCAAGTTGGTTTTGTCCCCAGAGTGCTCAAAGGGCTGCTCATCCCAGGCTAGTGCCACCCCCAGCACTGGCAAACTGGGATGCAGGGGGGAACTGGGACTCGGGGAGAAAGGCTGTCCTGGTGGCTGTTTCACAGGGCTCAGTCCTGCTGACCCAGAAGAAGTTTTGGATCAGTTCAGCAGGGCTGTAGCCCTGGGAGCCTCTCCGAGCCTCGGGGCTGCATTTATCCCAAGGGCAGAGTAGTGAGGGGCTGCATCTCACTCAGGCCAGGCTGTCCCAGGACAGCAGCCCTGCTGTTTGCTTCTCTTCTCCTCTTTCTCCCTTTCAAGCTGTTGTAGCTGGACATGCAGCCAAGCAAAAGCCAACCGCCTAAAGCAGGAAGCTCCTAACACTGAGGGCCATGCTCACAGGCTACGTGCTGCCCGACACACCCTCCCCCAGTGTGACCCATGGCTGGTTGATGCATCTCACCAGTATCTTCTCCCACTCAGCAAGGCCTGGGGTTACAGTGGGTCAGACAGCGGGGGAGGCACCTGGGCACTGACGCAGGTTTAGCGGTGCAAGAGGTGGAGGGAAGGAGGTGCTGAGCCCCCTGCAAACACATGGGACCCCAGCTCGGGTGCGGTACACACGGTGTGGAGGCTGGAGGAGGATCGTGCACTCACAAGCGTTTTCGGGAGGTGCGTCTCCGAGGGGCTGGGGAAGACTTGCAGCTGGACGAAGCAGAGCCCAGCCACGCTCAGCAGCAGGAAGATGCCACTCAGGACGGCAAGGACGACCCAGGGAAAGCCTGCCAGGAGGTCACAACAGGCTGAGGGGTGGAAGGACCCCAGCCGGCATCCCCCCCCAGCCCACCCTACGCCAGCGCTTCCCCAGAGTCCCTGCCACAGGCTGGGATGTTCATGGGGGAGATGCGGGGCAAGACCAAGGTGGATAGCGAGAGAGCATCTCCCCAGGAAAGCACCCCGCAGGGCATTACTGGGCCACCAAACCTGACCAGAATGGCTGGGGGGGGGTGAGTGACCCACACCTCCACACGTGCCCATGCTGCAAGCAGGACCTGAGATGCAAGCACAGTGGCTGAGCCAGTGAGAGCTCCCACCTGCGGGGCCTGCCGGAGTCACCATGCACTGCTCGGCCTCCTGGCTCTGCTCCTCAACCATGCCCACGGCCGCTGTCCGGACACAGTAGTGCATGCTGGGCTTCAGGTATCTGAAAGTGCATGGGGCTTCCTCCCTGCTCCATTTGCAGGGCACCTGGAAGCAGAGAGGACGTGTCACCAAGGTGGCTGGAGGTGGGGTCTGTGCACTGCTCCTCTCCCCAGTGCAGCCTCGACACCCCACTCGCCCCACGGTGTGGGGCACAGACCCTCCCTCCCTGCTCCCCAGCAACTCCAGCACTTGTTTCTTCACCCCAGGAGGTGTTCAGGTCCCGGAGCATCTTGTTAAGCACCTACTGCATGCTTTCATTGGAACAGAAATTGTTACAGGTTTTTCTTATTTGTGCAGCCTAGAAGAGGAAAGGGATCTCCTGTCACCCCCAGGCTGTGAGCCCCAAACTGGGAATGCAAAGCATCTCATGCCTGCTTGCACCGCTGGGTGCAACTCTATGGGAACAGGCACTACCACACCAGTGCAACTGGATACGGGCATCTCTGCTGCACCAGGAAAGCTTTTGCAAGTCCTGTGCACTCCGAGCCTTGCCTGCCCCATCACGTACTTGCTGGACGAGCACATTGCCTTCGTACAGATTCAGCCAGTACCACAGCTTCAGCAGCACTTGGTCGACCGGCTTGTAAGAGCCATTTGTGCTTCGGTAGGGAGTGAGTGGCATGATGATATTTATGCTGAGGATGTGACCCTGGAGCAGCCAGGACAACTTGGGGGGGCCCACAATTGCTGTAGGGAGAAGGAAAAAAAAAAAAAGAAAATTAAGCCCTTCAAAACAGAAGGCAGGCATCTCATTTCTCTAGAAACAATGTTTTTCTGTTGGACGTCCCACTCCTAGCACACAGAAAGTTCCTCAGGTGTAGCCTGATGGCACTTTGTGCTGTGAAACCAGCTCTAGAATTGGCAGCCACCCGGTCTTTGTGACAGCCAGCACTGCTTCCGCCTCCTCCGGTCACACCAACACAGGCCGGGACGGACCTGCTAGCACCTCCGGCTCCCTGCTGCCGAGCACTTCATCTCTGAGCCATCAGATGATGGTCTAGAGACTCTCTGCGGAGTGCAGCAATTGCTATTTTAGCTAAAAGTGCATCAATTTCCATGCCAGCTGGATGCAGAGGGAATGAAAAAGGGAACCCAAAAAGCCAAAGTACATCCTATTTTAGCTGCTGGCACATTCAGTTCAATGCAACAACCCCCATGATGTGGGTTAGGTGAAGGTCCTGGAGTTTTTCCTTCCTCCAAAAGACAGCTAGGCTTTTTGGAGAGGACAGCCAGTCTGACTGAGAAGAGGCACATGCCCACACCTCGCAAACACGGCAGCCAGGGCAAAGGCAGTGCTGCAGGGAGAACTCCTGCCTTCACCAGCCTGCACCAGTTTTACCTTGCTGGAACAAAAATGCCCTCACCCAGCATCTCCCAAGCCCATGGCAGGGACAAACAGGGGATGCTTTTAAAAGGAAAGCCTGGAGGGGTATCCTCTTTCCTACCCCATCTCACCGAGTTCTCCAGAGACACGAATTCTTACAGCGCCTTGGTGACCTGGCGCCTCCCACCCGTGGTCCTCACCTCACTGTGGCTCCTCCTCTGTCCCCTTGCTCTTCACCCAGCCCTTCTCCAGCAGGTCTGCTACCATTCCTTTCCTCCAGTCGGGGCTCTTGGCACTTCTCCCACCAGTATTCTCCTGCGATTTCCCACTGTATCCCGGCGGACCTCTCCAAGGACCCCTTTTCCCATTGGCCCCCCAGGAAGAGCAGAAGCCCAGCTGAAGGAGCTCCCTGGTCCTTACTGTCTCTGTACAGCTGCAGCTCGCTGGAATAGGCCCACTTGGACAGCTCGCCTCCGGCCACCGCTCTCACCCTTGCCCAGTAGATATCGTGGATCTTGTCAAAATACAGCTCGCACGCCCAGGAGGAGCCAGTGCTGTTCCCCCAGCAGGTATCTGCCTTGGTCCAGCGAGAGGTTCTGCCCATGGAGAAAATGCAGGGATTTCTCCTTTTCGGCACCTTCCTAGCCAAAAAGGAAGGCTGCCTAGCCATCACCGTCCTGTCCGAGTGGAAAGCGTGGGAAGTCACAGACATTGGCCAATACCATTCTGGGCTGCATTAGGAAGAGCATTGCCAGCAAGTCAAGTCCCCTCTCATTGGCACTGGTGGGATGGCACCTGGAGTGCTGCGCCCTGACCTGTGCTCTCCGCTACAAGAAAAAAACACGTCCATGCCCCACTGAAGGGCCAAAGAGATGGCCAAGGGGTTGAGGCATCTATGGTGTGAGGGAAGCTGAGCGAGCAGGGACTGCTTAGCCTCAAAAGAAGGTGTGTTAGGGTGGGGAGTCTTATCAGCATGATGGAGTAAAGAAGATGGAGACTTCTTCTCAGTGGTGCCCTATGAAAGGACAAGAGGCAGCAGGCACAGGTTGAAAGACAGGAAATTCTGTTTAAGCATAAGGGAAAAAAAAACCCAAACCCAAAAGCAACCCCTTTTGTTTTCTACTGGGAGGGTGACCAGGAAAGGGACCGGGTTGCCCAGGCAGGTTGTGGAAGCTCCATCCCTGAAGGTGGTCAAAGCCCAGAGGGACACAGTCCTGAGCGGACCCTGCCTGAGCAGGGGTTGGATGAGCTGGTCTCTGGACTTCCCTGCCAGCTCTGCTATTCTGTTACTCTATGATATTCACTGCCAGATAATAATCCTCTGGCTACCAGGGGTCCCCGACAGCTCTCTGCCAGGGTGCAGGGGGGACGAGCCACCTCCACCCCTCCTCCCTGCCGCCCCACCTACCGTCTCCTCCACTCCACCTGGTACGAGGCACTGCTGGGCGAGTCAGGGTCCGGCTCCCAGTGCAGGCGGACGTGGAAGTTTTGTGCCTCCAGCCTCACATCCCGTGGAGGCAATGGCATGCCTGGGGAGGGGGGGAAGCAGAGGGGTGTCAGGCAGCATCGATCCACTCTGTGGGGGCCCGCTCCTTGGCTGGTCACTGCTTGGCCATGCTGCACAGGTCTCCCTGCTTTGCAAAGGCGTTGTGGTGTCTCCCCGCCACCCTATCAGCCCCAGCTTCAGTCCCATGTAGGCAAACACTGACTCCCTGACAGGCACAGGCAAGTGCATCCGCATCCTGCGAATCTCTCGCACACCCTGGAGCATCCTATCTGCGGTCCTGCGAAAGGCACCGACACCCTGACGTGGTTGCTGGTGACCCTGGGGTTTTCTTTCCTGTCACACCTTGAAGACCACTCGGTTCCCTCCTTCCTGCAGGTACCTTCTGTAGGTCTGAGAGTTATCCCTGTGCTTCTCCCCCTGCTGCAGCCAGGGCCACCCCCCAGCAGCAGCTCCAGAGCTGGACTTACCCTGGAGCAGGGTGCAGCTGGCCAGGGACAGAAGCAGCATCAGGGCAGGGCTCATCCTGCTGCACCCCGTCCATCTGCCCCCAGCTCTACGCCGCCACGCTGGGTGCGGTGACGAGAGGACGGGTGTGCTGGAGCTGTTCTGCCACCCGCAGACACGACGGGCAGGTGGAACCTGGGATTAGAGAAAATATTTTTCTTTCCCAAAGCTGTGGCCAGTGACACCCGCCGCAGGCATGCCTTGCACGCAGAGGTTGCGTGCCTAGCCATGGCACGGAGGGGCCCGCTGGAGAGTGGCAGGGGATCCCCTGCTGCCCCCCAGGATGGGGTGAAGCAGCAGTGGGCAGGTGGCAAGCGGGCCTGTGGGGACAGCGGGCGGCTGCCACACTGCCACGGCACCGTGCACGTGCCACAGGGACCTTGTGCTGCGCCCACCTCTAGCTGGTCCCCTGTGGCATTTGGTCGGTCCCTCCCTAAAGGCAGCGAGAAGTCACACTGCCGGCGTCACCGGGACATGGGGCTGAGAAAGCTCTCGGCCTGATGCTCGCACCGCTCTGGCAGTGACTCAGCCCTGCGCCGGGCATGACTCACACTGGCACAACCGGTGGTACCACTGCCGCCGCAACACCCCCAGTGCTCCCGCAGCTGCCATGGGACGGGGAGGGTACCATGCATGCCGGCAGCCGGCCAGGCAAAACGGGGCACCCCGAGGCAACCCCTTGGGGTGCTCTGCCCCGAGTAGAGACCTCGGTCTGTGTGAGCCACAGCAGTGGCCGGTCCCGCTGGGCACCCGCGTCACAGCCCTGCACAGCCCCAGGGGGATGCTGGGGCAAAGCTGCGGCATGTTACCATCCCACTCCCTCCGCCCTCCCTCTGAAACCTGGCCAGTAGTTCCTTACCTTGGCCTTGCCCCACCACTCACCTACTGGGGAGTTTTTTTCCCTGCTGTTGCCAGCTATGGAGGGAACCTCGCTCTCCAGGGAGAGACATGCAAGGGCTTTGAGGCCACCAATGCCAACCTCCTGATCCTGGGGACACGTCCCCTGGTGAAGGCAGGCAGCCTGGGGCCACCTCCAGAGGCAGACGGGTGGGAGCATCTCCCTGGCCAGACTGGACATCCATAGGGCTGGCTTACTCCCACATGTTGCCTCTTGCTCTTCCCGTTTTATACTGACTCTGCATTAACATTGTAAGCATGACCGCCTTGGCAGGTGCATACAAATGCTTTCCCCACGTTTTCTGTCCCTTGCAAGTGTTCAGAGCTGGAAACAAGGAGGAGCAGCCAGCAAGCAGGGATGGGCAGCTGCAAGCCCTGAGGTGAGACCTCCAAAATGCCAAAGCCAAAGCACGGGCAGTGGTTTTGCAGCTTCCCCCTGCCCCAGCGCTAGCACAAGCCCTCCAGGCTTTGCAGCAGGACCCTGGCAAAGGCAGCAGGCGTTTCTCCCCGGAGAGAGAAGAGGCGCCGGGACTTTTCCCAGGACTCACGGAGGCGCAGAGCAGCAAGTCAGCTCCCCAGGGAGACCCCAGGACACGGCTGCCTGCGTGGGCAGGGACAGGGCTGCTCCTGCCGCAGCAGGAGGCAGCACGCAGGGGGCCAGCGCTTTCGCAGCAGCGAGGGGGGCCGCAGGATGGTCCCTGCCAGCCCCCCGCTGACCCCAGCACGCCCACTCCCCGTCCTCCTTGGCCAAAGGGAAGAACCCAGCATCCCTCCCCATGTTGCGGTTTCTGTAAAAATACGGTTTACCGGCTACCCCGCCAGCTGAGACTGCGGAGATGAAACCCCCTCTCCTCTGCGCATCCCTTCCTTTGCCTGCATCCCCCATTGCCCTGCCGCCCTGGAGCGCCAGCGGTCCCCCTTACCTTGGGCCACACAGCTGCTCATCTGGCCCCTGCTGCGACAGGAACCTGCTAGAGCAAACACGGGGCTGCCATCTGCGTCCACCACACTCTGTTAAACATGACTGCTTTCCGCGCAGCAATCCCACGTTAGGCTCCGAGAGCGTTTGCTGGAAGCATCATCAGGGTCTGCCCAGCTCCCAGGCTCCCTCCAGCTGGGGGACAGGCCCGTGTCCCCAGTGCCACTGCACTGGGCGGCTGTGGGAGATACCTCACGGCACGTGGTTTGGCTTCGGTGGTTCGTGCCCTTTTCTCTGGGTCGGGTTTTTTTTTCTTTCTTCCTTCCTTGTCGACGATGTCTCATCTGGCTGCAGGCTCCTGGGCCCGCAGCCCTCGGCCGGCTCAGCAGTGCCCTCTGCAAGCGAGTGGCAAGATGCAGCCTGCCCCCAGCACCCTGCCTGCACCCAGCACCCACATCCCACCTTGCAGGGACCATTAGTGGCTTGGGGACAGAAGACAGCAGCCCAGGGATCGGGCCAGCACCAGGGGCGACACATGGCAGGACAGACGTAAGCAAAGCATCCCCACAAAGCCAGCACCAGGAGGAGGTTTAATCCTTGCCGACACCAGCACCACAGGCTGGGCAGGCAGGCCTGGGACCCTGTGCCCTGCTCTGCCCTAGAGAGACCCCAAGGGACCCATGCACAGCTCGGCATCGCCCTATGATCCCCAAGCCTTTGGCTTGGCAGCCCATCGGGGAGAAAAAGCAGCAGGGTTTACTCTTTCCAAGAGTGTTAACGCTGTGCAAGTGCTACACGACAAACGGAGCCATCGACCACGGCACTGCCGGAGCTTGCCGGCACCCTTCAGCTCTGCCAGGAGCCGCGCAGACACCACCGGTCCAGGCATTTTAAAGCAAGAGCCCAGCAGCGGGCAAGCACCACCCTTGGGGTGGACATCAACACCTTCACTGCTGTCCCCGCACTGTGCCCACAGCCGGCAGCACTCGGCAGCCTCAGCCCATCCCACGGCACAGGTGGACACGGGGCCGGGATCCGGGGGGACGGCAGCCCCGCAGCTGGCAGGGCAACAGCCGTCGGGAACAAGGACACACAGCCGGCAGCGAACTGGACAGACTCTTTTAATACCACCCTCACGGAGTACATCTCAGGCTTGTTGCCCCCCCGAGGAACAGCCAGCTGCTGGCGTTTCTGCCTGCGTCCACTTGTGAGGGCAGAGGCTGGGCAGCGTGGGAGGGTGGGTGGCAGGGGACACCAGTCAGGGTGGGTGATCCCCCAGGACAGAAGGGGAAGACACTGGCAGGAGATGCTTTAGCTGTGTCTGCACACGGAGAGGAGCATTCAAAGAGCTCTTCAGTGCTGTCAAAAGCTGACAAAAGCAAAAGCTCCTTCTCCCTTGCCTCCCAGCTCCACACCGGGCAGAGCCCAGCATTGTCCACACCATAAAGCACTGCTGGCGAGACGAGCGTACGGCCGCCTCCAGCACACTCAGCCCCTCTCTCTTTTCGGCTAGAGGGTGGGGGAAACCCTGTGGCAGCTCGGGGAGGCTGCAGGGGCCGGCAACCCTGCGGTGCACTGGGTGCAGCCCCAGCCCTGCGGGCAGGGTAATGCCAAGCAGGCCCCCGAAGGTGGTGCTGGGCAGTTGTTCCTGAGCAGGCTGGCAGCACCTCCTCTCCCCAGCCTTCGCTCAGCATCTTCAAGGCAGCAAGCATTACAGAGACGGCCATCTCCACGCCCAGAAGACAGGTGCCTGCTGCAGGCAGGACGCGGGCAGCCTGCTGCCAGCCTGCGTCACCAGGGCTCCCGAGGGGCCACGGGGAGGGCAGATCTCTCCCCTGGCAGAGGGTGCTGCAGGGAGGAGACCACTCCGGCAGCAACAGTCCAGCTTCCCCGGGGGCTGGAGGCAGCGCCGGCTGCTCCCAGGAGAGCGCGAGGTGGGGTGCGGAGGGAGCAGGTAGCGCCATGACAGGATCAGGCATCACCGCCTGCCGCTGCCTCGCTGGGCGGCCACCGTCTCTGTCCCTGCCTCCCTGCAGTGCCAATGGCCCAGGCTAAACTTTCCCAGGCGAAACCCATCCTCCGAAGGCCTTCTCCAGATACCGGGCTACTGCCAGCGTCAGGTGGTCATTGTAGGAAGCTGCCACCAGCTGGATGCCCAGCGGCAGGCCTTCACTGCTCAGGCCCAGCGGGCACTGTGTCACCGGCAAGCCCAGGACATTGAAGATAGCTGGAAGAGAGAAGGTTGCATCAGAGCAAGCACAGCAACCAGGATAAATCACTGCCTGGCTCTCCCACCCCAGGTAGGCAGCTGCTGCCACACGCGGCGTCAGGCTCCTGGGAGCTGGTCCTTGCTGGACAGGCGCAGTCGAGGCAGGCAGTGCAGAGATAGGATGACAAGGGGACATCGCTGGCTAGAGGTTCCCAGTGCCCACATCACATATGCAAACTGCACCCACGAGTGATTACACTTGCTGTGGCACTTGCTGTGGCATGCCAAGATCCGCTTTGGGACGTTCCTGCCCCAGGCACCATCCCTCCATTACTCCAAAGCCAGACAGCATTGCAACGTGGCGCTGGCGTCAAGGAGCTCAAGCCGTGGGAAAGCCACTTAGAGCCCCAAACTGTACCCCAAGAGATGCAGCAGCTCTTGGGTGCCTGCTAAACCACAGCACCAGCTGTAACAGCATCAGAGCATCCCTCTGGGGCAGGGTACACTTCCCACCCCCTCAAGATCAAACCTGTCTTACTGTATACAGCAGGTATGGCTGCCACAGTTTTAAAGCATGACCATAATCCTCGCCCCACGTTCTGGAGCTGCGAGACACCCCTCTGCACTGCAAAGCCCACTGTCAGTGAAGGAAATACTCTGGGTAAAATACCCTGGCTCGCAGCCTGCACTGCTGCAGCGGGTGAAGGCGTGCCCCCGACTCCTGCCTGCACCCCAGCAGAGCAGGCAGAGCGGCTCACCTGTGTAGGCGAAGTTGAAGGGCATGCATATGGGGGAGTGGTGCCTGGGAGCTACGGTGGGGTGGGAGGGGTAGAGGAGCACCCCGTCGGGCCCCAGCAGGGCCTCCATCTCCTCCTGCAGGCTCTTCCCCATGCTCACCAGCTTGGCATTCCCACCAGGGCTGAGTTTCACCAGCTTCTCTGTCAGCCCCAGGGCTGCAGGGCAAGGACACAAACAGGAAGAGAGAGTGAGTGCAAGGACCGTGGGCTAAGCGGGCTAAAAAGCGCATTGCCTGGCCACAGGCAGCACTCCCCAGCTCCCAGTGGGGCCCCCTGCCAGTCCCCCTCCCTGCCTGCACACTGGCTCCCAGAGCGGATTGCCCTGGACACGGCTCTGCACGCAGCATCTCCCCAGCTTTGCCAAGGGAAAGGCTTTCAGCCTGCTCACTGCTCCAAGTTTTTCCAGCCACTGGGATTGAGCAGAGCTGGCAGAACAACCTCAGCATTGTTAGACAGCAGCATGACAGCACTAATAGCGTTCTTTGGTATCTGCTGCTAAGACACGAGGTCGGTGCAGACCCCTGACTAGCTCCGGCTAAGCCCCAGCAGTTCTGGCAGGTCTCACAGCAGGAGCAAACCCTGCCAGCAGCTGCGCTGTCCTCACTTCTGCTCCCAGGATATCTGATCCCATTTATCAAAGATCCAGCCAACTCCCCCTCGAGCATGTGTTTGACTTGAAGACACTGAGTGTCATTACAAAAAAAAAAAAAAAAACCAGTCTTAAGCTGCCCAGCGCAAACTCCAGAGTCCCCTTCATGGGGCACTGGAAGGACACTATTTTCATTTCACAACTTGCCCACCCCACCACCGCCTCCGCACGCCCTGGGGCTCCTCCCGACCTTACCAATAGCTGGGAGAGTGTGGGAAGACATCCCCACAAGCCACTTCATCAGCTCCCACAGTGGCCACACCGGACTCCCGTGATCCCCCAGCAGGTCCGTGAATAGCTGTGCCTCCTGTAACACACACACACGCTCCCTCCATCAGCACCATCAGCTAGCGCACGATGGGGATGACCAGGCTGACAAACGACAACGACATCTCCAGCTGTCCAATTATCCCAACACAAGCTGTTCCCATCTTCAGACAAGAGATGCCCCTCAGGAGTGTTACACAGCTCTAGCATGAATCCAGAGCAGCAGCACGAGCATCTCTCCCTGCCAGAGAGAGCAAGAAGGGGACCTCGCTCTGCAGAGGGAGACCCCCCCGAAAGCAGCACCTTTTAGTACCCCTCCTCTGACATAGTACAAGGGATGATGCTCCAGATAATGTCTCCTGGAGGCATTTAGTGCTGTTATATGGCTGTGGGATCAGGGAAAAGGAGGCAGAGGGGGCCTGGTGTGCTCTCCTTAGCAAGATGGGGTCGATTTGTTTTTCACCACTGCCTGCATGGCAGAATGCATGAGGTGCAATACTCCCGAGAGTTTATTTTTGCTACAAAATACTTCTATGCATGCACAGAGCGTGGCGCAGTGGCTACGTTTCCAGGGAAAAAATAACACACGCAGGCCTCCTGCTGAAAAGCTGGTAATCTACTGCCTCAGTCCTGGCATCCTAACGGGTATTAATCCCAACCTACCATGTCAGGTGAGACACAGCACAGAGGTAAGAGGGAGGCGGGACACTACCTGCTTGGCTGACTTACCGACTTGCACAGAAAAGGTTACCATGCTAAAATGGCCTCTCCCCCACCTAAACCATGTCACTCCTCCGCTGGGAGCCATATCATCACCTCACGGGAAAGCAAGGGAGAAGGGGTTGCGTAGCTTTGTAAAGAGATGGAAGGAAGATCAGAAAAACGGAGCAGAGAAAGCCCCTGGCCAGGTCTGGGAAGCCTATAGGTCTCCACAGCTGGCCCCAAACAGCCAATTCTTCCCTGCTGCCACCGAATTTGTGCCTTTGCCAGCTCGGTCTGACACACCTGCCCATCGCTGTCCTTGGACGACATCATGGCTGACCAGATCTGGAAAGAATACTTCATCTTGTGGATCGCCACACGCTGAACTTGGACACCCAGCTTGCCTTCGAGGTGCTCCACCACCTAAGGGGAAGAGCAGGAAGGGTTTGTTTCTGCAAGGATGTGATGCGGTGTGGTCAGTCCATGGAAAGTAGGGACAGGAGAGAGCCCAGGAGCAGCTTCTCTTTGCTGCCATGCAGGGGATCCTGCAGCTCCTGCCTGCTCCCCTCTGCCCTGAGCAGCAGGACCTCCTCCATCCTACAACAACCTTGGAGCACCCCATACAGCCCTCCATGTCACACCCAGCGATGCTCCAGAAGAGCAGCAAGAGCAGCACAGAAGATTTCACTGAAAAACAAAAAAGTTCCTTTGTGTGACTAAATGCCAGGCAGCAGCCTTGGGAAGACCACAAACACACAGCCACCCCTTTGCCATGCGATGTGGCCCCAGAAGGTCTCCGTAACATAGAAAAGAGATGTTAAGAAAGCAAAATACAGCTATTGCAATGGAAATTGGTCCAAAAAGTTTGGACGCCTTGGTGCACTTCAACACACAGGTGCTACTGGCAAGGGCATCTGCAGCCGCTCGCAAGATTTTCCCCTTGTTTCTTCTTTAACACAGAAGAAGAAAAAGATCTTTCTGCTTTTTTTTCCACCGGAGGCTGCTTCCGCAGTGCTGCAGCCTGCAGCCCTCCATCCCGCCAGTCCCTGCAGGAGCTGCGCCCAGAGCAGCTCACCATGCATCCAAGAGACTCCCGGGACTGGTCTCCCCAGTTTCATCTCCAGGCTCACCCCAGTGAGAGCCAACCTCCGTTCCTTCCTACCTTCTTTTGGGCCTGCAAGATCTCCTTGTCCACAGGTGACACAAAAATTGACCCGCCATCATGATCCATGCAGTGAAATTTTATTTTCTCCAGTGACACCTTTTCATTCAGCTTCAGCCTGGGAAAGGAACAGTGCTTTGCTCACAAATCTGTCCCTGGCTCCTCCCCAGCTGCCAGAGCTGCTCACACACTTGTTAATGTCAGGTGCCCTGGGGACACTTGTCCTCAAGACGCCCTGCTCTACCTGTCAGGGTGGAAAGGAGAGTCCCTGAATACTCACGGACACCCCCTGCTCACAACCCATCCAGCTGCTCGCCCGCCCCATCAGTCCCGGCTAGTTCTGCGTATTTGTTGCCGTCAAGAAAATCCTCATCTCTCAAGATGCACCTTGTAATTACAGACCCTGGCCACGGCCAAGATTGGGGATTGCACCACAAGACCCATGGAGAAACCAAAGTGGTAACGGAGGAAGCAACCACATGCAGGCTGCAGCAAGAAGAAGGACCTGCCCGTCTCGCCCCATCCCTGTTCTGCTTCTTACTGGTAGGTGCACATAAAAGGCCGCTTGGTTGCAGGGACTTACGAAGAGACCAAATGGGGCCATGGCGTGGGATGGAAAACTCATTATTCAGCAACAGGAAAAAGCACACGTAAAACCCAAAAGAAAGGCCAGCCCCAAGAGGGAAGGGCCGTGCTGGATGGCGCTGGCTGGAGCAGCTCACTGGTGAAGTCTTCCTGTGAGGACCCAGCTGACCATGGCTGCCTGTTCCCCAGAGCATGTGGGTGGTGGGAAGGACAGCTGCAGCTGCAAGGGTCCTGCTGAAGCCGGGGCGGAGGAAGGAAACCAGTAACAAGCAATGTGGGTGGTGGAGACCTCTCTTGTACACCAAACAGGACTGACCCGCTGCGCTGGCCAGAAAGTAGCCGAGACCAATTCAGCAGCTTGAAGCAGTAGGAGCAATTCACCTGCTGACTCCGGGACCGGCCATGACCCTCAGCATGAGCTCCAGGTCCTCCGCGTAGCGGCACATGGGCCCCGTGCACAGAAAGCTGGTCCGCACCCCTCGAGCGTTTGGGAACTGGCCGTCGTTGGGCACCACCCCTGCGGGCACAAAGGGAGACGCTGGGTGCCACCCTGCCAGCATCGCCTCCAGCCAGGGCAAGCCACGCAGGACGAAGTTGTTGCCCAGGGATTACACACATCAGCAGTGCTTGCAAGCTGACGGCAAGGTGCCTGGGGTGCGGAAAGAAGGAGAACACCCAGCTGGGTCACCAGCTGCCAGGGAAACACCCCTGATCCTGACCTTGGGAAAACATCCCATGCTGAGGATACAATACCAGGGGTGAAACACCTCCCGCGGGCTTGGCGTTCTGCCACGAGACAGCTCCCCACTGCCAAAGCCAGGCTGTGCTCACGCAGCGGGCTTGTCCCATGGCAAGAAGCTGCCTGCCCCCTTACAGCAATCCCACCAGAGACAAGCGCAAGAGTGTCCCTAACAGGTTGCTCCCACAGCCTGCATTCCACCTCCCGGCATCTCTGCTGGGGAGGAGAGGAGACCCCCACACCCGCTTTACCTGTCGTGGGTTTATGGCCGAAGACCCCGTTGAAGAAGGCAGGTATGCGGATGCTGCCACCGATGTCCGAGCCCACACCTATGACTGAGCAGGCAGCTGCCAAGACACCGCCCTCCCCGCCTGCATGGGAGAAAACACAGCAAAAAACCCACAGGCTTATTGTGCAAATCACCCAGCAAATCACGAGCACCTCACGGTGGCCGCTTCCCTTTGCACGCAGATGGGGTGGGAGCCGCTCCGGCTTTAGCGATGTCTGGGGGACAGCTGGGGAACGTGGGCCAAAGGGATTTCCCTGCCGAAGTGCCACACCAGCACTGCTGTTTGCAGGTAGAGCGAGACCGAGTGAGCCGCAATGATACCGGCTGTAACATCCAGGAGGTGCAAAGCAGTTGGACCGCCAAATGGCCTACTGCACTGCCCAGGAGAGAGGCCTGTGAGCTCTGCAGGAGCCCAGCGACAAGTTAAAGCAGCGTGCAGAGGACTTGGGAACTCTTTCCTCGCTGCATTTTAACCTGCTGCTTGTGCAGGACTGTGCTGAGCTGCCGGGGCTCACCTGAGCTGCCGCCCACGATCCTCTGCAGGTCATAGGGATTGTTGGTCCGGCCGTAGACCCTGTTGCTGGACTCGTACCACATGCACAGCTCGCTGCAGTTGGTCACACCCAGCGGGATGGCACCAGCCTGCTTCAGCCGGGACACCACCGTGGCATCCGAGGTGGCAATCACGTTGCGGCGGTTGACCAAGCCAGACGTGTTGGGCATCCCTGCAGTGCCAGGGTTGACAGATGGAGGGAGGTGTCAGGGCCAGCTCCCCCGAGATCACCCTGGGGGCAGCAGGCCCCAAGGCCGGTCACAGGGACCACGTCTGTGAGAAGCAGGTCCCCGGCAAGGGCCGCTCCACAACCCCTGCAGCGTCTGGGCGTTAAAAGTGAACACAGACACACGAGCCCAGGCGGAGAGGGGTGCAGACCAGGGAAAGGGAAGCTGCTTCCCTCCAAGCGCCCCGCCACGGCCACCCACCACCCTGGGGAGCGCACGGCCGAGAGGGAGCGAGTCACGACCGGTGAAGCTAGGGAGAAGCAAGAGCAAACCCACCGTGCAGAGAAAAGGCCTCCTTGACGGTGATGGGAACCCCTAACAAGGGGAACTTCTCCTCCAGGTAGTCATCGCCAGGGCCCTCCGAAAGCAGCTTGTCTACCTGCCGGGCTTCCTGCAGGGCCTCCTCAAACCTGCAAAGAAACAACCGGTGGGGATGCTCTGGCGCTGCTCTCCTGCCCCGAGGGACTGGCAAGGAGCCCGTATCTCTGCAGGCTGGGCACACGCTAAGCGTGTGGTGGGAGCTGGCCACGGGAGACGAGGCTTCCCCAGCTCTTCCTCACGGCCTTTGCAGGAACCGCTCGCTTCCGTGCCCGGCCAAACCAGGGCCACCAGTGCCGGCGGGAGCACCCGGCACCAGCNNNGAAGGACGCGGCGGCGGCGAGCCAACGGCCCCCTCTCCTCCCCGGCTTACCGGTCCTTAACGACGGCGTTGATGAGGGCATTGACCTCCTTGATCCTCTCCACGTAGGCCTCCACCACCTCGACGCACGTCACCTGAAACACCGAATAAAGCGGAAACCTCGGTGAGACGGGGTGGGGGGGGGCCG
>VYZV01036443.1:27581-60213 GCA_013401275.1 Pandion haliaetus | reverse complement strand
CGCCCGCTGCCCCGCCCCGTGGGGCGGAGCGCAGCGCCGCTGCCGCGGAAGTGACGCCAGCGCGCCGCGCCGCCCGCGTTGCTGTAGCAACCGCGCGCCGCCGGCCTGCTCCCGGGCGCCGGCCGAGGCCTACCTTCGGCCTCGCTACGGGGAGGCAAGGCCGGCTCTCTGCCCGCCGGGGCTGGGAACGGCGGCTGCGGTGCTGTAGCCCGTGGAGATTCGCCTCTTCCCGCTCTGGGGGCGGAGGCAGCAGGTCCGGGGTAAACGCAGCAGCTGAGCGGCTGGTTGGCTGGAGCTTACGAGCAGCCTGGGGAGGGCAGGCAGCGCTGCTGACGCGTGTCTAGGGCGGCGTAAGCCGTCTCTGCGGAAAAGCCTCCACCGAGAAGCTGCCTTGGGCAAGGTGCGGGAGGAGCCTGAGGGGCTGGGGCCGGACTGCGACGTCGCTGAGCGCAGCCGCGCAACGCCTCTGGGTTGCTTGCGGAGTGTCCCGTGCTGGGGGTGAGGAGGAGATGCTTCTCTTTCCTCCAGAGCTTGCCCGTCCGCGTCCAAAAGCCTGTCCTCGAGGCCTAGCTCGGAACACGAGCACTCTGTAGGGTGTTACCAACCCACAGGACCTTAATGCTGATCAGTTTAAAGTTGCCATCTAATGATGCTCTTCCTTTGCGTTTTGAACACTGAGCTTCATTCTCAAGCTTTTACCCTCGTCAAAGACAACCGTTAACATACTTATTTTCAAACAAGCACTGGGGTTTTTCAGTCGCTTGATTACAGGAACTGGAAGAGCACTGGATAATCCTCAACCCTCGACAAAAGTTAAAAGAATCAGTAATACTCGGGAAGAAAATCAGGTCTTTTAAAGCAAGTACATAAGCGGCACCTGAGCAGGCCTTACTCGATCTCTTTCCTTCCACATAGCTGGCAATTAAATTATCAGTGAAAAGCAAGGGAGATGAGGGGATACATTTCTTGTGAAAATCTTTTATGACCACAAAGTCAACAAGTCAGCATTTATAAAAATAACCTGCAGTGTACACACCCTGGGAGGATATTGGGTTGACCTCTGTCCTGTAAAAACCTGCACTGAACATGAAAGGAAAGTCATCTTGATAATAGTTTTTTTACAAACTCTTATTGAAGAGATCTTTTTTTCCCTGCCTAATGCAAATGGAGGAGAGGAGAGAAGGAAAGGGAAAGCTGCTTTCCCTGCTTGGACTTAGTTTCCTTTGCCCTAGGAAGGCACGGAAAGCTTCTCCTAGTGGGTTTAGTCACCAGGTACCTGCGAGGGGCTCAGAAAGGCCCCTCTAGCTCTAATAGGTGGGGGAGTCCCGTACTCCCGCAAGGGCAAGGGCAAGTTTGTCCCCTGCTGATTTTAACCACTTGGTTCCTCCTTTTTCCTTGGCAGGTCTGCCCCAACCGCTACGCTCGGTGCTTCCTCAGGCAGGCCAGCCTGTGTGTGGCTGACAGCACAAAGACAAGCTCAAAGCTGCTTTTTCCATTTCCCTGACATTGCTGGAACACCTGTGGCCTTATCTGGATCCTTACGTAGCCTTTGCCTTTCCCCCCGCAACATCTAAGCACTTGGGCACACTCAGATTACAGCAAGTGCAGGCTGGAAAGCTCTGTGTGCGTGCCCTAACCTTTCCTCGCACCTGTATCTCCGTGCAGTCGTGGCTGAACAGAGCCCCAAAGTCACCTGCTTAGAAGAAACTGTAAGTCAGGACTTGTTTAAACCTGGCTTGTGAAATCTTCTGGCAGCGTTGGCCGTCGCATCTTCAGTTTGCCAGATCTGGAACTAGGGATGACAAGGCTTCCTCAGGTCTTGGGAGCAGCCTGGGTAAGTCAGCTGTCCCGCAGCTTTCTTCCAGAGCTAGAATAATAAAATGTGTCCTCTGAGAGGAAGCAGGGAAAGAATGTCCCTCCTAAATGTAATCCCAGCACTGCTTTTGTCATTTTTTTCTTCAGCCTCCTGGTGGATTTGCCATTTTTCCCCCCTCAAGTCCTGCCCAAATGTTGGCAGAGAGGGGCATGAGCAAAACCACTTCTGTCCTGGGTCTCTGCTTCCTTTGCTGCTCAGGAGCTTTAGCAGAGATCTTCCCTAAGCAGCCCAGCTTTGGCATCTTGTTTGCCATGGAAAGTGTCTCCCTTAATCTTTGTCTTTCAACTTTCAAGAACAGAGCTTTGAAATTCATACCAGATCAGCTGCCACGTCCTTGGCATGAGCTCCCCGCATCCCCGCTAATCACGCTGTACACCAGCGCTGCCCCAGATAGCAGCCTGTGCTGTTTCTCATTAGGTCAAGCTGGTGAGCTTTCTGGGAGTCGAGCCAAAAGAACAGCTACCATAGTTCATGGTAGTTCAGTGGAGCTTCATTTCCATGAAAAATGGAAAAAATGGGATGGAAGGTGCTCTAGAAATGAAGCACTAAGATCTGGAAGCCTAAGGTCAAAATGCTTAAGACCGCTTTTCAATTACCAGAACCAACCAAACAAGCAAACAACACCCCATACGCACACTAAGAAGCCAGTTAATTCCCATCTGATTGAAAAACAAGCAGCCAGGAGCAAGGAGGTTGGAAATACGCGATGAAGCTCACACATCCAAACCCGTCCCACTGCTTTATGCTGAGGTACACCAGCTGGTTAGAAGAAAAACATGATTCAGGGTCTTGTGCTCCTGGAATTTATGCCTGTCATTATCCCCAGTCGTTTCATTATTACCAAAGGCTTAAAAAAACACACGAGATTAGCAGGAATGTACGGAAAGTTGGAGCGGTTCTGCTTGCTGTATGTATGCATGTTGTAACCACTAATTGGCCAGGAAACCATGGAACAGGCTCAGCAGCAGAGCTCAAGGCTGGTGGGAAGCAGAGAGGCATATGCTGATCGATGATACCGTGCTCTGGTTGCTTTCAGTGAGCTCACCAAAGCTGTTCTGGATCTTTTCCCCAATGCAGAAGAAACACCTTGCAGGAAATTAAAAGGAGAAAAAGAGCCTGACAGCACAATTCTTTCCTTTGCAAAATGAGTCATTTAAAACTTACCCTTAAAATAAAGCTTCAGAAGAAAACTGGGTTTTGTGTAGAACAGTGCTGGGGTGGCAGAAGAGGGAAGGGACATTTAAAGGTTCAGATTTAAACACAACTCAGATGCTTAATTCCCAGCTGATCCCAGAAAAACCCCCAAGTTTAAAGGCTCTGAGCCTGCTCTTAACCAGATCCACCACTGAGGGACGCTGTGCTCTGCGTTTCCATGAGCTGTCTGTCTTCTTGCGAGCTTGCCAGGAGTCAGGCCAGTGTTACGTGGCTGTTGAGTACCCGTGTTGTAACACCCAGGGTTTGGAGAGAAAGGTCTCTGACGTTGCCTTGCCTTGCTCTCAAGCAGCAGTCACAGGCCCTGGCATTGCACAGGAAGGCACTCGAGGCCCCAGGTGCACACCAAAAGGTACCCTGAGACCCCTGGGCTGCACAGAATGGCACTCGGAGGCTCCTTGGATGCAGTTTCTGCAGCCCCCAGTGAAAGCAGGATCTGTCCAGCTGCTCCCGCTGCAGCTGCACATCCTTCTCCAGCTGGGCTGGGGTGTCCAGGGCTGCGCTGGGCGGGACGGAGGGCTCCAAGGAAGGGGCTGGATTTTCCTTCTTCTTGCAAAACAAGGTCTAAAGTGAAGCAGCAGAGACTGACAGGTGCATGTGAGGCATTTATTGGTCCATGTGATGGGAGCACCCGTTTCCTTCAAATGACCCTGACTTCCCTTGGGAAATGGGAGTGAAGGCACACTTCTCCTTTTGGGAATCTCAGGGCCCCAGTGCCTGGGGGAAAGACCCTCCTGTGCACAGGGTGGGGAAGGAGTCTCCTGAGGGAGCAGGCAAGGGTTGGGATGGTGCTGGGAGGCTGTTCCTGCTTGCCAGGTTGGATTTGTAATACTCTCCTGAGATGTAGGACAGGTGCACTGTGCACCTTCAGAGCAGAGAAATACCCTTCCTGGAGCTGTGGCAACATTTGGGGAAAACAACTGAAAAAGCCTGTTTAGAAACCCTGCAGGCAGAAATGTTGTCTGGAGCCTCCCTGGGCAGATCCACCTGGCCAGGGCCAGTAGTGAGGGCAGGAGATGTGTGGCAGAGGAGAGAGGAAGCTCCCTGCCGTCTCTGGGGAGCATGGAGAAGACTTCGTGAAGTTTATTCATGTGCTTTAACAGCAAACGTGTTTGATTAGTACTTTTGACACTGAGCAGAGGGAAGCTGAGGTGTTTTCTCCGCTTCCCTTGCAGCCTCTCGTGGGGATGGAGTTGCTGGAAGTGTTTGGAGAAAGCCTCCCTGCATTTTGGGTGCTCTGCACCCTTGCCGGGGGCTTCCCAGCCAAGCTCCCCCACATTTAGCAACTTGTGCGTGTGGAGCAGGAGCCACCGTGTCCCCAGAGAGGTTACTGGGGATGAAGCCTCTGGAAAGGTCAGTCCAGACCTGTTTCTTGTGCCTGAGCTCAAATCCCTCTGTTGAGCAGCTGCTGGAGGAGACTGGGACTGCCAGTTGTCACAGTGGAGAGCATGCGTAGTTGAAGAATTGTATCAGGAAATGAACTTCCACCTGAAAGTTAGAATCTCTCTGCAAATTGGGCATGTTTGCCTAGACATATAAATATTTGTAGGTATTTAAGAATATGTCTCCGCTGCCCCAGTGAGCAGGGCCAAGCATCACCCAGATGGGACATACAGCTCGTCAAACCCAGTGCTGGGAGCGCTGTGCTTGTGGTGGGTCAAAGCTGCAGTGGGCAGTGTGGCTGCAGCAAGGGCTTTGCCACGAGGTGCCTGGGATCCCATGTCCCAGCGTGGAGCGTGTCCTGTGGTCAGGGTCTGTTGCTTGCTGGTGCAAGGTTGCCAATGTCAGTCCAGCCTTGCAAGAGAAATGCCAGCTCCTTTCCAGGTGGGTTTTCTGTGCCGGCTCCCTTTCTCGGGCTGCTCCCTGAAGCGCTGGCTGTGGCTTTGGAATTAAGGAAGAGGCAGATGTTTGCTTTGCGATTGGCTCTTTTATTCGTGCTCTTTCATGACATCATCTCTGCCATGCTGGGGAGGGTATCGCTAGATTTGGGACTGCGCTTCCCTGCAAACTGGCCAATATTGGTAAATGAAATGCTGGCTCAGTCTCTTCAGTCAGACCAGGGGAGCCCAGCTGGGCACAGGGCGAGAACAGTCCCTGGGAAGAGGGCCTGAAGCAGTTCTGTTGCCTGGCCAGTGGGGATGGCGGGGCCGGGGCCAGGCTGGGTGAGCTCTGCAGCCTGGCTTGTCCCTCTGTCCTGGCTGCCCCAGGCTGCAGAGGAACCTCCCGAGGAGGCATCAGGGCCGCTGCAGTTCCCTGGCAGGCGGGGGCAGAGGCATTTCATCCCGCGTGTGCCCTGGGGTGACCGGGGAGCAGGGCTGGTGCTCACCGCAGAGGTCTGGCTTTGGGTGCTCTGCTGTCGACAGCAAAGTTCTTGAGGACTCGGTTATTGCTTCTGGGGTGAGCTGGGGGGCACGATGGCTCCACGGCCACCCGTGTCCCGCCGCTGACCCTCTTCCCTGTGTGACTGGCCTTGCGTGGGGCCTGAGCATCCCATCCCTAGAGGGGCAGGAAGGCCTGGAGGAAATCCCATGCTGCCTGTCTGGGAACACGGCAATCCCAGGAGCACCTGCAAGGACCCCATCACTGACACATTTGGTGGGGGGCTGTTTTTGGGGCCATGCAACGGGTGCAGGGTGCTGCTCTGCAGAAACAGTGGCTGAAGCGCTCTCTCCTCATGGGAAAGGCCACCCGACTTGGACTTTATCTGTGCACTTGGACTTGATCTGTGCAGGAGCACAGGTAAACCTGAGCTCCAGCATGGGGCAGCCCTCGGGGACATCTCACAGTCCATTTGCTCCCTGAGATGGTCTGGGAACCTGTGCCCCTTTGCTAAAGCTGCGGGAGTGAGCGGGTGCCTGTGCTTGCCCTGCAGTCCCCACGAGGTGGAGAAGTTTTGCCACCAACACCCTGTGCTTTAAGGCGATGCTGGGAGCTTTCGGCAGGCCTGGCTGTCACTGAACCACCATCAGGTCCCGGTGGGGATGGTGCAGCCCCCCAGGTAGCCACAGCCCTGCTGTCAGTGCGAGGAGGGAAGCCCCGGGCTTGGGTGGTACTGGGCTCTGGGGGTGCTGGAGTTGTGGGCACGGACACACCATTTCCAATTCCAGCTAGAGATACAGAGAGTGACTTTTTTCCCCCTGAGACCCTGTCTGAAGGAGCAGGGGCTGGGTTTCAGCTTCGTCTCCCTCCGGGGGCTGCCACAGAAGCGGGGGGCTGTGTCTGTCGTCAAGCTCGGCTCCCTGCAGCCCTCACTGAGAGCTGTGCCCAGGAGGAGCTGAGTGGCAGCCAGGCATGGCAGCACGCGCCAGGCTGCTTTTCTTCTTGGAAATAAAAACTGGAGCAAGCCACAATTGAGACAAGGCGATATTTGGTTTATTCACTGCATTGTTTATTTAACTGCTGCTAACAGCTCTCAGAAAGAGGCATCCTCCCCTTTGCTCCCCAAGTCCTTGTCTTCTCCTGTGGCAAGGTCTTGCCAGCTACCAGGCTGTCAGGTTATCCAGCTAGCCCCTCCAACGGGCCCCAGCAGGTCCCCCAGACGTGTGTGGACGATGCAGTTCCTGGAGGAAAACCCCGTGATGACCTACCACACCAGAGCAGTGGGGTCCCAGCTGCCAGGCATGGCTGCACTTCCTCCTCACAATTTGGTTGAGGCTCAGGGTGGGTGCAGGTCTGCCCGGTTATGGGGCAGGCTGCTGCTATGAGGCATGGTGTTGGCGACTGGCATTCCCCCGCCTGTTGTGGGAGTCCTCTTTGTGGAGATGCTCCCCTGGGACTGAGCTGGCGCTGCAGAGGTCTGGGTAAAATGTTGCTATGGGGCCACCACCCGCAGACCCACTGGCAGAGCAGCCGTGGGTTTTGCAGCCAAAGCTTTCCCAGCCCAACTCTGTCCCAGCAGGACTGCAGAAGGGCTGGGCCAAACCAAGTCTTGCACAGCATGGCTGCCGGCATGATCGTCCTCCTGGATGCGGCCGGAGCCACTGGCAGCTGGGGGACAACTACCCTCCGGAGCAGAGCTGTGGGACGGGGAAGGTGCATGTTGCCGGGCTCCCTGTGCCGGCTGCCATCGCAGCGATGGTGCTGAGCACCCCGGGGCCGGGGCCGGGGCCGCGGGAGGTCGCTCCGCCACCGCCGTTTGGCGTCCCCGGCCCCTACCCCGCAGGGCCGCAGCTGTTCCCGCTGCACGGAGCCAGAGTACACTGTGTTCGCCCAGAGTCCTTGATTAAACAAAATGTTTATGCATGCCTCTGCTCCGACGAACATCTTGGCTGGCTTGCACGAAGCCTGCTCTCTGCTGCAGCTCCAGCTATGCTGGGGCGCGAGCCCTAGCTGCCGGGAGGTTTGGGGAAGGGTCTGTGTGATGCTAACTTTAGGAGCCTGCTGGCCTTCTCCAGACAGTCCCCACTCTGGGACCTCCCTCCTCGGTCCCTGCGCCCCCAGCTCCACTACGAGGGAATTTGGCTGCCGGGGGAGGTGGCTGCCCTGCAACCCCTTGGTGCCAAGGAGAGCTGCTGGCCCCTTTGAGGGGCTGCAGCAGGGGGGCCACGTTTGCTTCTTTAGCCCAGGGGGGTTCACACCCACCCCATGAAAGCGCTACCCCTTTCTCACTTGAGCAGAGCTTTGGGGTGCATCTTGAGATTTCAGGACCAGCGAAGAAATTTCCTGGGCTCCAGGGTGTCTCCGGCAGTGCAGAACACCATTCCTGACACTGTGCCTTCTCAACACCCTCCTGGTGACCACCATGATCATGACCATGTAGAACACCACGGGCTAGGGTGGGCCATCTCCACCACCAGCCAGGGCAATGGCAGGGCTAACTCTGGTTTCCAGGGCTGGCCTGCTTGCAGCTCCGTGCCCCTTGTCCTGCCCAGCCAGCATTGCCCAGGATGTGCCTGCTTCCTTCCCTGCCCAAGGGGACTGTTTGTGCCAGTTTGCACATCTGAAGTTAACTGGGGACAGGCTGGCCCTGCTGGCCTGTGTCATCTCTCAAGCAGCATGCAACTGTCTGGTCCATGCCCCTGCGCGGCAGCCCTCAACCAGATGTGCCATCATCATATTCATGCTGTTGCTCCTGCTGATACCTCCAAACCCCTTGGAGGGAGTGGGGTAACTCTCTCCCAAGCCATTTCCCCTATGGGGAAGGAGCAGCACACCTTGGGCAAGGGGGGACCAGCGTATTGAGGTAATTTACAACCCTGCCAGGTGAAACCAAAGCCAAGGAGAGGTGTTTGGAGGTTTACAGGGAGCTGTGGACGCAGATGTGACACAGGGGTGGATCCTGGAGCTGGGATCTGCTCTGTGGACCCTAGAGTTGAACAATGCCTTGGAGACTGGCACTAGCCTGTGTTTGTGTACATGCTAAAGGTGTGCTGGGAGAGTCACATGAGACGGAGCATCCCAGTGAGCAGAGTTTAACAGCCTAATAACACAGCTGAGGATGGGCAGGCAAGGAGGCTGGAGGAAACTGGTGAGATTGGTGCTAAACTCTCAATCTTGTGACAGGTAGCTGGATGACGGGTACCTAGCAAGAGAGACCAGCCCTGTGTGTTAGCCAGCCCTGTGAGGAGTGTGGAGGAGGGGTCTGCAGGACTGAGATAGGGTCAACAGTGAAGCTCAGAGCTTGGTACCTTGAATTCAAGAGGCCAGAAAGGAGAAGAAAATGCTGATGGCCATCAGGTGCTGATGGCCACTTAGATGATGATGACCCTGCACTGGACTCCCAGCTGTGACTCGCTGCCCTGGGCAGGCTGCAGGACTGTTTCCCAAGAGCGCCAGCTTTCAGCAGAGCCTGTTGCCCAAGCGGCTTGCATGCCCCTGCCAAGCGTGTGCCATGGCCCTTGCGAAACGGTATTGATAAACACTCTGGGGCATGCCAAGTCCTGCGAGACGACAGCTGATGTGCTCGGGCTGCAGGGAGTGTCCGCATGGTGAGAGGAATTTTCCACTCTTCTCTAGCAAGAAGAGAGTCCCACGGGGGGACTGTCCCCAGCAAGGCAAAGACTTATTTGCTGATGTCCCAGCCGCCCCTGTCCGGCCCTATAAACCCTGCTATGCAAGGGCTGCCCTAGGCACAAGTCAAGGCAAGGGGTAGTTGGGTAGCCTGGGGCGTGATGGCACCCTGCAGGGCTGGGCTGGCGTGCCATCCCTGAGGAGACCCAACCCCCCCCATCTCTCCATGGGGCTGTTTTGTGTCCTGGCGATGAACTACCCATTAGCTTTCCCTTTCCAAGCACGTGGGCCAAGTTGGAGTGAGCCCTGCGCTGGTCTGGTCCCTGTCCCAAGGACTTGCCTTGCAGCAATGCTGGTCCTGCTTGCACGCATCCTGGGGGGCACTGGGTGACCCTTGCCAGGGCCCTCCAGGCTCTTGGGTCAGCTCTGCCCTGCTGTGTCTTCTGGCGTATTGGAAACGTCTCAAAGAGCAGCAGGTTTGTAGCATGAAAAGGACGTGCTCCATCACGTGCTGGCTGATGTATGGTAATTAGCATGCTAAAACCCAATTTAATTTGACCAGCTAATGTCCTGGAGCTGCAGCTCGCTTCATCCGCCCTGCAATCCCACTGTGCTCTCAACAGATGCATATAAAGCTCTTAATAAATGAAGGCTGAGCTTTCTCCAGGGTCCGGTCCGGTACTGGGGAGGGTTGTGCCAGGTGGTGCAGACCTGGCCGGTGTGCCTGTGCATAGTGCCATGCATGTCCCTGGGCAACTCCTCCCCCATCGCAGCCAGGCATGTGCTGCACCCCACAGCCCTGGCACCTGCAGGGGATGGGTATTTCAAACCCTGGCATCACACATGGCTTTCCACAAAGTGTCTCCAAGGGGCCAGGACCTTGCTGATGAAGGAGAAGTGTAAAGGGCATTTGGAAAGTCTGCATGTCCCTGAGGATAGCCACGAGCAAGCATGGCATCCGCAGCTGCCTGGGCAACAGGAAAATCCAGTTATTTGGGGCAACATTTGTAAATCATCAGCAGCTGATCTCTGGCATAACGCAACCCTTTCCAAAGGCCGCCTTCCCCCACACCTCCTGTGGAAAGCCACCAGCATGAGGATGCACATGAACCCAGGGTGGCTGGGGTGCCCTGTGCTCCCAGTAGCAGCAAGCCCTGGAGCAGCGTGGGGCTGTCCTCCCTGTGTCTCCCAGGCCGCTTTTGGGACACTGCTGCAATGTATTTTGTGCTTTGGCCAGCTTGATTTAAAGTGACCAAAGTGACAGAGATCCTGGCCATTCTCTTAAAGTATTCCAGAGCCTGTGAAGCTCTTGTGTTTGCTGCTGGGCTCTGTCAGCACTGCTTCGTTTGCTGCAGATGCGGTGCAGGGTGTTAACCCCTGGGCGATTGATATGTGTGGGTGATTGGTATTTGTTGCTACATGAAACTGTCCCATGGAGGCATTTCTGTTTCCTCTCAGGTACCGGGGTGGGGGATGAACTCCCGTTCAGCAGGCTGCAGGATGACCGTGTGCTTCTGGGTTGCAGCGACAGCCCCGCAGGAGCTGTAGGTCTGCTTGGTCAGGGCCGGAGGTTTCCTCAGAGATTCATTGCTGCAGCCGGCACCTGCCTGGGAAAGGCATAGCTTGAGTTCCTCCATCAATGGGCAAAGGAGCCAAACGTCAGCCAGTGCCTGGAGAGAGAAGACATGGGGGGAATCACAGGTCTCCTGTCGTGGACTGGACACTGGGGCTGAGGGCTCTGGGAGGACTCTGCTTCCTCCCTTTTTTTTTCTCCCTCCCTCCTTCCTTCCTTCCTTCTGCTCTCCCTCTCACTTTCACTCTCTCCTTCTCTTTCGCTTCTTCTTTCTGTTTCTTTTTCTCTGTTCCTCCCCTTTCTTCCTCTCTTTTGGTGCCTCCTGAACAAGCCCCTACTGCCACCCCTGTGCCCACCGCTCTGGCATTTGGGCTGGTGGTGGCAGAGCTGCAGAGGCAGCATGACAACCCTGCCTGCTGGGACTCCTCCAGCAAAGCCCCAGTGCATGAAAGGGACCCGTGCCCGGGGTAAACACCGTCACCCCATCAGCTGGGGGGGCCATTCTCCCCGTGTCCCCCCCTGTCATCAGGGCTGAGGTCCCTGCATGTAGTGGACAAGGTGGGCAGGGAGCAGACGTGCTTTGCTGGGAAGGCACCGCTAACGTGTCTCTATGTATAACCACACTCACCACGTGTTGTGGCTGTGCTGACCTAATGACACAGGCAGATCATGGTTTTAAGGTAGAGTAATTGCTATTATTACTGAGGTGGTACTATGGGGGAACGAGTCAAGCTTTGGGTACGCTACCTCCTCTCCTGTGTTGTGTCCATGGGGTGCCCTGTGGCCCACATGCAGCGGAGGTGGGACAGCATGGAAAGTCCCTGCTGGCAAAGGCAGGCATGGAGGCAGACCTGGCTGCCATCAAGGGTGTCTGCAGCGCAGGAGGAGCCCTTTGTGCTCCCTTTCTCCCTGTCTCAGCTCAGACCATCTGCTCTCCCTGCAAGCTAGAGTCACCCTGGGGCTGCTCCCCTCTGTGTTACCCATGGCAGTGTTGGCAGAGCTGAGACCATATCTTCACTGTGGCCTCAGGAGGTGTCGGAGGAGGAAGGAAGATTTCCTTTGCTTCTGTGCAAAAAAGACTAGCAATCCCCCAAAGCCTGATTTTCCCACCCAGCAGAAACAATTCCCAATTCACAGGTTTCCTCCAGGGCTCCCTTGTGCTCAGGTGCTATCACCTAGAACTGCCTTGGCAGGGCACCCGCCTTTTGCTTGCTCTGTGTCTCACCCACAAGGTGAATAAAAATGTTTAACTGGGGTTTTACTGCGCGGTCAAGTGACTGCTGTAGTTACAGGACCCAGCCAGTGTCACCGCTGCTCACAGCCCGGGGTTGCTCATGCTGTTTTGCACCCGGCTGCTCCCCCTGCGCCACGTGTGATGGTGTGCCAGCCCAGCCCTTCACTGCTATGACAGAGCAGCACCGCCACTTGCTCTGACACTGGTGGCAGATCAGGCTCCCCCATCCCTTCCCAAGTCCCTGCAGGCTCAAGGCTGGTGGGTGCTGGATCAGGGCACGGTAGGAGTCAGACCCTTGCCAAGACAGTGGCGGAGTGACGGGATGCACTCCCTGGGAAGGGGCACGTGCTGGGGCCTGATGCTGTGCAGGGAACCTGGTCTTTGGATGGAGATGGGGGCAAGAGAAAGGGGGAACGTGTGGTTTGCTCACGGCAGCAGATGGCTGGGAACAGAGGAGAGGCTACTGTCTCCTCTCGGCCCCGGCTCCTGGCGTCGTGGCTTGCGCACGCAGGCAGAGGCAAGGGCGGGCAGCAGGGCACTCGGTCCCTGCACGTTCTCCACTGAGGAGAGACAGAGCTTGGGCAAAAGGCATCAGAAGAGGCAGCGAGCCCCGTCCTGCCCCCACATACTTGGGACATGGTGTTCTATCCGAGCAATGATAAGGACAATCAATAATAAAAACAGGCAGCTGGGACGCAAGCCCAACCTCCAGCCAGCGACCTTCAGGAGCTGGGTTACTGGAGCAAGCGCAGGCGTTCTTGGCAGTGGCGAGAGCAGTGCCTCGACGGGAGCAAGCGGAGGGTAAACACTGCTGCTGGACGCGCGCGGTGGAGCGTGCGGCGAGTGCTGCCCGAGCGTGCGGCTGTTAGCCCCACCGCACACCCTGCGGGGTGCAGCCCTTCGCACCTTCGGGTAGCCGCCCCCGCGCAGACGCTGCTGCAGCGGCTCACGCACATGCACGCACACCCTGTGCACCTCGACAAAGAGCTGGGACAGTAACGAAGCTCCCGCGGACGCACAGGGATGCGTGTGCTCGTTGCCCTGCTAACAGCACCGGTGAGGAGGCAGGCAGCGCCCCGTGCACATGCGCGTGGGGGGAGGCAGGGCCAGCCAAGCCTCTGGAGTAACCCTGAGCACTTACATAACAATTTGCATGTACAAACCACTGCACAAACACGACCCAGTCGCTGAGATCACAGCCGATCTCAGCAAGATCCTGACAAAGCAAAAAAAACCCCTAAGATACCCAACCCAGCTCCTGGATGCAGCTGGTCGGGACAGTTTGGGTCTCGTGACGTGGTAAGGTCCACAATGCCCTTGCTGAGCAGTGGTGGTGGGGCTCCAGCTCTGCGTAACAGCCTGGAAGGTTCGAGCTGGCTGAGGGCCGATGTGGGCGTCTGTCCTGCAGCAGGTTCCGGCTCTTTCTGAGCTTCTCGGAGCTGCAACAAAGCTCAGGGTTTTGCAGTTTTCTGGGGGAAAAAGGGCTGTGGGGCCACACACGGTACCACTGCCGCCTCCTGCCCCAGGAGGAAAGAGTCCTGACCTAGCCCGACTGGGATGAAATGGTCTTTTTTGGGGGGTTGCAATCAGAGGACCCCAGCCTCAGCCTGGCCTCTCAATGCCTGATAAAGATAGTGGCTGTTTCTTTCTTTGCCGCCCAAAGAGCGCTTTCTTCTGAACACGGGCACGGCAAGGGGTTTGGGATGTGCTATTTCACGTTGTGTCCTCTGTTGTGGGGACAGGGCAGCATCACCCCCCACCAGTGGAGAGGCTGCAGCCATGGCACTGGTACAGCACAGCGCTGGTGGGCACTGTGTCCCTCACACTCTTCTCTACCACTTAGGGTCCCATGGGGGCTGGTCCTTATCCCAAGCCCGAACGTGACACTGGCTGACTCCCAGCTCTGCCGGACCCATCTGGCAGTTCCTGCACTGTCGTAATGTTTGACCCTCTCTCGGCATCCTAAGCCCTGTACATCTGCCCAGGTCCTGTCCCGTCAGCTTCCGTCGAGCAGATGTCCCTCCCTGTGCCCCTGCACCCCCACTTTGCCCCGGGCTGCAGCAGAACCTCCAGCCCTGCTGGCACCACATGGAGGGTCTCCCTTGGTTGGGCTTTGGAGAGGCGAAGGCTGTTACTGGCACAGCTGGGAAGGTGTGGGCATCATGGCTCCCTTGGGGGAAGGCCGACTCTTGCACGCCACGGCTGCGTGTGAGAAGAGGAGCTTGCTCTTGCATGCAGCGCAGGGCAGCTGGTGCTCCAAGGCACGTGCTTTCCCCATCCAGTTCGGGAAGCCCTTCTCCTTCGTGGCACCTCCCGCCCTGCGCATCTCTGCTCTTCCTCTGGGCACGCGAAGCAAGCCACCTGCTCCAGCCCTTTGAAAGCGTCTGCTGCAAAGACCCACCGAGAAAAGCCTAAAAATATCCTAGGAGTAGTGGAGGGGAAAAAAATAAAAGGGCTCTTTATCGCTCAGCAAACAGCAGAACCAGTCGCTGCCCGGCAGAAATGAGAGAGGAACTGGGAGTTAAAAATAACATCTGCTCGCAGGGAGCCAGCCCGGGCCACCGAGTTCCCAGCTCTTCTCCAGGCAGCCTGCCTACGCGGGCAGACTGCGTTTGTGAGAACCGTGCTCCTGCACCGTGTCTGAACACCGTGCCCCGCTGAGCTCCCATCTGGGGGAGCGCGGGGACGCGGAGACCCATCCCAGTGTCAGCTGGATGCTCTCCATCGCTGCGAGGACAGCTGCCCGTGCCCCTGGGGAGCCGTTCCCCTGCGGAGAGCAATGGGCTTAGTCCCAATACACCAGGTACACCCGGTACTGCTGAACGCAAGCTTGGGCTGCTGCGTTTCCAGCTGGCACGGAGAGCAGGGACGTGGCTGGGGAAGCCTGGGAGAAGTCATCAGAGCGAGGGGAGCCAGGCTGTGCATGTCCCCTTCCAGGGCCTGTCCCAGCTGCGGGACAGCTTACAGGATCCTTGTGTAGCAATAACAGGAGCAGCCTGTTCACCGCTATGGCACCCTGAGTCTAATCTGGAGGATCTGGTGCTGCCTTGCGAGGTTTTGTTGCAGGAATGGGCAGCTTTTCACAGCAGCTGGGGGAACCAGCCCCTTGCAGCCCATTCATAGCCAGCAGGTGTGCAGGCTTTTTGGATGCCTGTGGCTGGAAGTGCAGGAGGCAATCAGAAAGCAGAGTTATATAAAAGCTCATTTACAGAGTCTGGTCAAGTAGATCCAGCAAATGCCCAGCACATCCCAACCCTCCTGCGGCGTGCAAAGGCCAGTCCCTGGAGTAGGGAGCAGCCTGCTTAAGGTGGCCAAGAGCTTTGCTGGGCCCTCCCCGCCACAGAGAGAAGAGATGCCAAGTGCTCCTGATCTCATGATTCTCTCCTCTGCTTGACCTCAAATGCACCTGCAGGCCCGGAGCAGCAGAGGAGGCTCCCGGTAAGCCCAGCTGCAGCAACGATACCTTATCTCACCCTCCATGCCATTGTTTTGCTCCTCGCAGGGAGCAACACAGCGTGCAAAGCGGTGAATAAATACCCCGGGCTCTGTTCCTCATCTCCTGGCACGGTGGCAACTGCATCCCTCAGGGGGACCGCTGTTTCTGATGTCCACATTGGGGACATCCCGCGTATGGGAAGCTCTTCCCGAGCCTTCCCACAGCCAGGACAGCCCAAAACACTGTGCATCTCGGCTTCCTCTTTGGAGGAACCTCGTAGCTGGGAGCAAGGGGACTTGAGGCTGAAGAAACAGACTCCGCAGGAGACTAACTTCACCGCTTTTAAATCCTGCAGGTTGGGTTTTCATTCCTGCCTTATGCTAATTCAGCATCTGGCCCGTTCCTCTTGTCTCCGTGCCAGGGGCTCCTGAGGAGCTGGTGGAAGTCACGAGCGAGCAGATAGCATCACGCGGTTTCTGCTGCACTGGGCCAGGAGCACGCAAGAGCGGATGCAGGGTGTGCTCCTGGCACAGGGGAGTGCAAAGCAGAGCTGGAGCCTGAGTTTGTCTCCAGAGCTGAAGCCTGAACCTGCCCTTGTTTCTGGCAGGTTGAAAACAAGTCTTCTCTGAGACCACATGAAAGGACACGAGCCTGTAGCTTTCTTGCCGTCTCTGATCTTGCCCGTTCCCCAACGTGCTTGGTGCAGAGCTGTTGAGTTTGCGCAGTTCCCCAGGACACCCTGTCCTAGGTGAAAGCAAACCACACCGGCTGCCGCAGAGCCTGTCCCTCACCTTTAAAACCCTGCCGGGATGTGTCCCACCCCATTCCCTCCATTGCCTGAGCTATCCATGGGGCTTCCTTTGTCCCCCCCCCGGGGCTCTCCCCAGGCCTGACCCATGGCGAGGTTGGTGGGCAGCAGGAGAGGTGCGTTGCTGGAACATGGTGGCTCCTGTGTTGGATGCGGCGAGCAGGTGTTGTGCCAGCCCTGGGCCAGTTTTTAGCATCATGATTTCCCAGGTTGGTGGGCACCAGAGGGAGGAAGAGGACTTGCAAAACCAAATCGTCTTCCCAGGACTCACAGGGCTGCCTCTGGCCAGGCCACAAGCTCCCCACGCTGCTGGCCGAGCGCCGTGGGGTGAGGACACTGCCTGCCCTGTGTGCCTCCTGCCTGGGCCATCATCCCCTCCTTGCTCTGCCTCGTGCATGGTGACTGCGGCCTGAGTCAAGGCATGATGCCCGGTCACGCTGCGGCACCCCCCAGCCTCCCGTCTCTCCAGCCACCACGGCACACAGTGTCACCAAAGCAGGCGAAGCTCGGGAGCAATGTGGGTGGGTGGTCAGCCTTGCTTGTGTCCTCAGCTGGGCAAGCCGCAGCCTGAACAAGTCTATAGCATCCTCATCTCCGTGTCCACTTGGCTTCTGCTCCATCCCTGCTTGTCCTCTCTCCTGCTCAGCTTTGCTGGCCTCCCTCTCCTTCCAGAGCAGCCATGTCACTGCTTTCCTTTCCTACCTCACCCGTGCCAGCTCCCAGCCGGGGTTGCAGCACACCCTGCTCCTCACCTGCTGCTCAGTCCCAGCCTGGGAGTATTTCATCCCCAGTGGCCCGGTACTGGGAGAGGGGTCTTGGCAGACTCCAGGGTGATGTGCCTTGCTCCTGGTCATCAGACACAGGATCAGGCTCTCACCACAATCCTTTGGACAGAGGCAAAGACTGTGCTAGCGATTTGGCCTCGGCCCAACCTTGCCTTTGTCCCAGTACTTGCTTGGAGCTCCTATCTACTGCTGGGAACTGGGACCCTGTGCCACTTGTTGTGATGCTCTGACAGCTGAAAGGAGATGTGATGCAGCCCAGTAAGGGATGTTGGTACCCAGCTGTGGAAAAACACCCTTCCCTTTGATCAAGTAGGAGTGTTCCTCTTTGTGGGTGGGCTTTGTGCCACCCGAGGGGATGTCAAAGCTGTGGATCCCAGCCCTGCTTCAGACCCGGGTGCCCAGCCTGTATGGCCAGGCAGCTCTGCTCCCAGTGCTACCATTGCCATCACTTCAGCAGGGTACAAGGGAGCAGAGCAGCCTCGGAGGGTCTCCCAGCATTGCTTATTTTCTCCTCGTGGCAGAGACTTCTACATGCCTCACGTCCTCACCTCCTGGCGGCTGGGAAACTGAGGCACAGCACCATGCTGTGCTGGGGACTGACACCCTCTTCGGGCTCAGGTGCTGCGTGGACCCTCCTGGTCCCCGAGCGGGTGACATCTGAGCACCGCAGCCCCAGCAGTCCCTCCTTGCCTGGGAAAATGAGGCTGCCTCTCCCTGGGAAAGGCACAGGCTGCCCAAAGGTAACCCAAACCCACTTCCCATTGCTGCCCTTGGGCAAAGCCGTGCCGGCACGCTTCCCAGCGTGCGGCTTGCCACGGCCTTGCTGTCCTCCGTTGTTCTCTGCCCCAGTTCACAGCAGCTACATGTAGGGCAGATAAGGGCTCTGCAGGGGGAGGACGTGCTGCCGGGCTGCCCGAGGGGTTTAACCCTTGCTCCTTCACCTGCGCAGCCGGTGATGCTGGGTGCAGGCTGTAGCCCTGCCGGCCTGCCCGCAGGGGTGCCCGGGCAGCACCCCTGAGCCCGCCGCGGGGCCGGGAGCATGGCCAGGAGGTGGCAGCAGCCCCTCACCGTGGTGCCAGGCCTGGGGTGCAGGGCTGAGACCCCCGCAAAGAAGCAGTCCCACTACTCTGCTCCCTTCTCTGGCAGCAAGGAGGGCACAGGGAGAAGAAGGCAGAGCTCCGCGCAGGGCTGCGAGGGCAGACAAGCTGGAGGGGGCTTCGGTGGCATGTTGCAGGACGAGGGCCGGGGGACACGGCGGCTCTCCGCACGGCATCTCTGAGCGGGCACAGCTGGGCTGTGCCTTAAGCATCTCGCCACTGGTCCCTGCGAGGCGTTGTGGTTTGAGGCAGCAGCGTGTGGAAGTCTGAAAGAACAAACTGTTCAGCCGCCAGCGCTTCTAGCTTCTGCTTTCGAAGTTATCTAACAGCCCAAACAAACACAGAAAGCACTGGCTCAGTCACAGCTGGCCAGCCCAGGCCGGCAGCACAGGGCAGGCACAGCCCGTCCTGTTCCCATTCCTGCAGCCCAGCAAGCCCTGCTGGGTCATCGCTTGCTTCTGCTCTCTGCAGGGTGGGCAAGGGGCTCTGCTCCTCCATTCCCCACCGTGGCTATGCACCCCCTTCCAACACCACCGCAAATGCCACCTGGCACAGGGCAGCTTCCTGGGCATCCCTCTCCAGCGGTGGCTGGTGGTCACTTGTCCCTGCAGGGATGGGCAACCTCCGTGGCTTGGGAGGGGTTCCCTTGCACTCTGCTCAGTCCTGCTTGGCCACTGGCAAATGGCACAGGATTGCTGTGCTGAAGCCACGTGTTGGGACGCAAGTGCAGGCTGGAAGGACTGGCACAGAGATGCTGTGGCCAACCTGCATGAAGAAAGAGTGCGCTGACCCACCACCCCTGGGTGCTTCAGTGCAACCCATGGCTCTGGAGATGGGCACAGGCTGTTGGAGTCCCCAGCCTGGGGAGGACCCACATGGTTCAGCCATGCATGGGGACAGGGTTAAGCCTCCACATCCCCAGACAAGATCTGGGACCAAGAAGCTGCCAGCTTGAGGGATGCAGGAGGTGACAGCAAACAGTGCAGAGAGGGGGAAGCCATGCCCGGAGCTGGGCAGCAGCAGAGAGCCCGGAGCAGGGTCCCACCAGCCCATGGCAGAAAAGGGAAACTGTGGGCTGTAACCAGCTCTGAAAAACAAGCCTGTGTTGTGGTATCTTGTCACAAGTGCCGAATTCACACGCGGGGTTGCAGGTGGGAGGGGGAAGTGGGAAAGGGGTGGGGAACCCTGTTACGTAGAGCGAGTCCTCCAGTCTTCCTTCCTGTGGCCACAGGCTGAGGGTATATAAACAGCTGAGCTATAATTATCTGGGGCTGGTTAGCAGCAAGCCCGAGCTCGTGGCTGCCATGGGCACGGCTGTGGGGCCGGCAGGCTCACGGCTCCCCAGGGCTGGCACCCACAGCCCAGGCACGCTGTGCTGTGCTGCTGGAGAGGAAGGTATGGCCCCCAGCTTGCTGCCTCTGCAATGGGAGTGATGGGGCTGTGGAGACCCAGAAGATGGCACAGAGGCTGTGTGGAAGGAAAAGTCCCCGTGTAGGGGCCTGGAGGCTGCTGGATGATTCTCCATGGGGCAGGAGGGCCCATCAGTTTACGCCAGGCTGGGCCGGGACCAGTCCTCACCATTGTGTTTCCCATCCAAAATTGCCACCATTTGTGAAAGGCTGGTGCAGGGAGGAGGCACCTGCCTCTGCAGTCCTTTCTGTTTGCATCCTGACCGTTTTGATCTGTCTTGCAAATCCTGCTCCTCTTCACAGGGAAGCCCCTTGTTCCCTGTTCCTGACGCTCCCGGCAGGTACCTGCTGGGGAAATGGGGGAAGCACCAAAAATCCCATCCCTCTCTGCAGCGAGCAAAAGAGTGTTCTTCTCCAGACCTTGGGTGGAACATCAAGAGGTCCCTCAGGCAGCTTGAATGAAAGCAGGAAATCATTTGGTTGGTTAAAAAGAGCCTGGCGAGGGGAACACCCAGGGGTGTGAGAGGAAGACCCCAGGGGGATGGGGTGCACCCTGTACCCCAGCCTGCTCAGGTGCCACAAATGAACCTCTGGTTCAGACCGCATGGCCAGGCAGCTCCACCTGCTGCCATCTGCACCCGTCCCACGTCCTCCAGGAGTTTTTTGTTGTAGGGCAGTTGCTCTCTCCATCGCACTAAGGGAATCCAGGATGCTTGGTGTTTCAATGGACAAAATGGACACCTGAGAGTTTTACTGGACCTTGATCTTTATAAAATTTGGGCCAGAGGCACTCCAGGATGCATTCTGAAGGCACCGATGTCCATGAAAGTGCCCGGCATTTCTGGGTGCAGGCAGATGTTTCCTCTGACCGCCCCGGCACATGTTCACCAAGGATGGGAGGAGAGGAGAAGCAGCAGATAATGGTTGGGCAAGGCTAGGAACTGTTGAGGGGACTGGGAAGGGTGAGAGGGTGTTTTGGCTGGCCCTTCTGTTGGAGAACTGCTAGCACAGTAGTAAGACAGGGCAGAGAGGGAAGGACCAGAAGGAGTTTGGAGATTGTCCCCCGGAGCAGACAGAGGTGCATGGTCCAGGGTGGACAGTGGCTGCGTCACTCTGGGGGCACACCTCTGCTTTCTGCACCCACATGTGGGTCACATTGGGCCAGGCCAGGCTGAGATAGCTCTAGTTTGGGCTGGGATTTCTGCAGCTAATGGGAAACAGTGAGCTGGGAATGAGGAACTAAGACATGGCACAAAGACAGCCGGTCATTGCAAAACGCTTAGCCAAGGGCTGGCTCTAATATGTGGTAAGTGCTTGGGGTTAGTTTGTGCTTAAAATTTCCAGCTCCTCCAGCCTCCTCGCTCTCAGCTGAGCACAGTGTTTGCTTTCACTTCCCTGCCTGGTCTCCAAGACAGACAAACGCTGGGAACTTTCCACATCCCAAACAACAAAAACAAAAGACACGCAAGAGAAAACAATGTTCAGATTTGGAAGTAAAGAAGGAATTAATCATTTCCTACCCAAAAACAATCCACACTTGGCAGGCAGCAGGATAGGGAGTGGAAACAGCCACCTGAAAAGGCTGAACTGATCACAAAACAGGTCCTGGTGGCCCAGCTGGGCTGCCCAGCTTGGTGCCAGTGATCTCTGGTCACGCCACGAAGCCCAAAGACTGGGCTGCTGACCCCAGGGAGATGTTCTGGGGTATTTTAAGGCACTTTGGAGCAGGTCGTTAGCTCTTGAAGAGCTCAACGTTGGTGAGTGCAGGACTGGAGGTTGCGGGTGAGGAGGTGTCAGGTTGTGGCTCCAGTGTCGGCGGTTGCTTGTGACAAGGAGGCAAGCTGGGTCAGGCATGGGCACAGCTCCGCACGTGGGTACAAGGATGTGCTTCATGCCATAGCCTGGGGTGGTCTGAGCTGATTCTGGCCACCCTTGAGTCAGATCCTCTGCCCTCTGGCTAGGTATTCCTGGCCTCCGGTGCTGGCTTGAGCCATTCACATCTCATGCAGGTTTTTCAGCCCATGCCCGGTGTTGCTGCACAGGAGTTCCTTGCTGTCTTCCAGAGGCTCAGGAGGGTTGGCAGGTCTCAGCTACCCTGTCCACATGCCACTTCCCTGCTGAGCACTGGCTGAGAACAGCCTTCAGCCAGGGAGAGCAAACTGGGACTTCCGAGTGCTTTATCAGAGATATCAAACGGTGATGGCAGGGACATGTTTGATGGCAGGACTCCAGTGGTTTGGCAGAGACCCCTTCCCCTTGCGAGAGAGAAGGGGACAAACCACCATGCACAGGCTCCAGTCTGGATGGCTGCAGGCACAGGCATGGTCCGTGCGGATGACTTGCAGCAGGTTCAGAGCAAGGAAGAGCTCCTGCACTGGCGTGGTGGCCGAGTGACTGAGAGGGCAGCACAAGTTCCTGCCAAGCAGTTCGGGAAGCAAGCCAGCACTTGCAGCCCCATCTCACCTGCCCCATCCTCCTCTCCTGCGGGGAAGGGCAAACCCGGGATTAGCTGTTCCCAGCACATTCCAGGTATTTACCTCGTGGGACTCCTGCTCCGAAGACCTTTGCTGATGAGAGATACAGACCTGGAAAAGGCATTTGGCTGACGAAAGATGCAGTGGAAGTTGCCAGCAGAGCAAGTTCCTTGTGTACTTGCATCAGGCTCTCAGGTTTCACTGGGGTGAGAGGCACAGCCAGCACCCTGTGCCCTGCAAAGCTCTTGTTTGTCTTATGGACCTCCTGTCCCCAAAAGAGATGCGGGAGCTGCCACTGCTGTCTGGTCCTGATGGGGAGACCGGCAGGGGAGCTGGGCAGTATGGCTACATCTGCATGGGTACCCTAGACACAGGTTGTTTTCTTTGGTCCTCTTCCCCACTTGGCTGCCCTGGGCACAGCCGGAGCAGGGACAGGTTTTGGCCCAGGTCTGATGCCAGACCTGTGGCTGGAGGGTGAGGGTGAGCAAGAGGGGAGGATGCTGAAGCGAGTACTGGTGTGGCTCTGCAGGTCTGAGGGGTACCATGCTGCAGGCAGAGGCAAGACCCGGCAGCACCAACACTAGTTCACGTGTCCAGGTGGACACCTACCCACACAGGTTGACCGAGGACTTCTCTTCCATGGGCACAAGCAGAGGGTGAAACTCTCCCACTGAAGTGGTGTAATCCTGAAATCATACCTGCAGGTGTTCGTCCAGACTCCACTTTGCAATCTGACTCACGGTTTGGGGGATAAAATCGCTTTAATTTGGGAACACACCATGCCCACAGGGTGCTTTTCTCAAGCAGCTCAGTAGTGAGCGTTCCCTGTCAACAAGCTCTGCAGTTATAAAACACCCCCAAAAGAGCAGCAGAGCCTGCTGGGTGTTTGCTGTGTGGCTGGGAGCGTATCGGGTGTGCAGGCAGTCGCGCTGGGCTCTTTGCATGCCTGCTACCCTGTGGCCCTGCTGGGCCCCCCCAGCCTGCTCCCAGCATGGCGTACTGACCTCAACCTTACATAAATCTCCTTGTGGGGCAACAGGGAAAAAGGAGAAACAGCAAAAACCGTGGACACTGGGCAAATTTTTTTTACAGCATCTCCATCCAGCTTGGACCATGCAAGGAGGCTGGAGGGATCATTGCTTCGCCAGGCACCAGGCTGAGTGGCAAGGCTGATCCCAAGCCAGGACCATGCATGGTGGGGTATTTAACGTAGTCCAGACCTGCAGTGAAGCATTTGTCCTCTCCCCTGTCCTGCGGAGAGGGCAGGTTCCCAGGGCAGAGGTGATCTCCTATTTGTGTGGGCAGCGCTGGCTCTGGGGCTGGGGACAGAGTGGGGACCTGTAGGTGGTCTTGGCAGAGGGAATCCCAGTGGGTGTTTTACAGTCATCATGCGACTGCCTTGGCCTTAGCTTAAGGGCGAGTTGTCTGCAACCTGGTAAGAAGAGCTTCTCTGGTGAGACATCATCTCCTCCTCGAGAGCCTCCCCATCCTGGTGCTCCAGGACCTGCCTGTTTCATCCTCAACCAAAGCCCATCGCAGAGGGGCTGCGTGTGGGGTCAGTTGCCCCCAAAATCCAGCCCACTTGGGTATAAAACCCAGCTCCGTGCCTTTCCTTCACTCACAGGTTATTTTCTCCCAGCACAAATACATCTGGACTGGCTCATGGGCTCTGTTTTCTTCTTTGGGCAGAGAGCTGTGCCAACAAAGCAAAGCTTCTTCCTTATTCCTCCTCTTTCTAATTGTTTCCGTATGGATCTAATTTCACCACGTCCCGGAGCAGGGCTGGGTTCGCTGCTTGCATAAAGTTGAAAACAAGGGGTGAGGCACTGGCTGTTGGCAGAAGAGCATGTCCACCCTGCAATGCCCTCGGAGCATACGATAGCTTCGAGGTTTAGCTTTTCCAGGTGCCTGAGACCTGTGGTCCTTCCTCAGGGAATGAAAGACCGGGGAGCGCTCCTCTTGGTGCAGCAGGGACGCAAGCAGGGCTAGAAAGCCATGGCCGGCCTATGTGCTTTGCCAGCCTCTGGCTCAGGCTGAGCCCTGGGCTGGCCGACTGTGGACACCACACTGCTGACACTTCTACCCCCTTCCCTTGGGCTGTGGGTTGCTTCTCCTGGGGCAGCCCCTTGCTCGGAGGTCTCTGGTGCCGCAAGTGCCCGCATCCTTCCTGCTCAATCCCTGCAGTGGATTACTGGGGTGAGGGCCAGCTATGGGGGGGTCAGGTAACGGGTGGCACTGGCGTGCACTTTCCAGTGGGGTTCCTGCAGTGCCACATTCCCCCACTGCAAGCCCTGGGTGTCCCCTCTACCCGCTTGGCTCTGCAGTGCCTCTTCTCTGCATGCTGCAGCTGTATAGGCTGATGGGAGGAGACACCATGGAGCTAGGAAGGCCTGGCTATGCCAATGGCCCTGGCAGCTAGCCATGTCCTGAAGGAGAAGCAGCAAGCCTGTTTTGAAAAGGCTTGAAGCCTTTTGCCTCTGGTTTCTCTTCTGTCTTGGCTGTCTCCTGCCACATGCTGGGCCATAGTGTGGGTCCTCTCAGAGGAGCAGTGTCACCTGGCTGGTGGGAATCGAGTGGCAGCAACAGGGCTGTGGCACCCATGGCAGATAAAGGAGTAGGGGATGCAGCAGCCCCCGGCTGTGCGTGGGGACCTTGGAGGGAGACACGCTTCCCCTGCACCCAGCAGCCAGCTGAGAGTGTGTGCTGGCTGTGCTGGAGGAGATGTCAGCCTGCCCATTTCTCCAGCAATGCAAAGGCAAAGGCAGGTACTTTCCTGTGCTTCCCACTCCTCTGACCCCAACAGCCACATCCTTGGGGGTAGCTCCCCCCCAGCTCTCTGAGGAGCCAGGGCTGAGGATAGCTGCAGTACTGAGTGAGAACCCAAGGCTCTGGAGGACTGCGTAGGCAGGATCTGCCCTAGAGTTGGGGAAGTTTATGCCCAGGGCAAGAGGATAGCCCTAGGACATGCACCGGGGTGCTCGCAAAGATAGCGTGCCTTAAAGCCTAACAAGTACCTTTAGCTAGAGGCTGCCACTGAGACGTCCCAGCCAAATTCAGTCATGTCCTGGGGGATTATATGGAGGGTGGTGGGTGAATTGCCACCCACTCCCACCTGCTCAGGGACCTGTATGGGGACCTAGCTGGTCTGGATGGAGCTGGTGTTGTGCAGCTCAGGTCAAACAGAGCTGGTTCAAGCCCAGTTCAGTGCACTCCAAGCTGGAGGCCACAGTTTTCTCCAGAAGCTGCAGCACCAGCTCTTTCCCAGGCCAGTTTGGCAATGTCAGTGGGCAAAGGTGGTCCTCCCCAGCCATGGTGATGCCCTGATGCTCCCCCTCCTGTTGGAAGGAGCCAGCTGAGACTCATGGTGATGGTGAGGATGCTCTGCTAGCTCTGTACTGGCAGGCAGTGCCAGTACCCCTGGAGACGGCCAATACTGTATTGGGGACCCGGCAGCCCAATCCCGCAACCTCTTTTCTTGGGTTGCAACTCCAGGCATCAGCCTGCCCGAAGGGACAGGGCTCTGGCTTTGCGTTCAGACAGAGCTGGCTCAGCTAAGTACAGCTGTAGTGTTGCACATGGCCCCAGGCATGCACTGTACTGTTTGCAAACAGGAGTTTTGCTGACATGCCGGCTGCTGCTTCCTCCGGCTGCCCTGTCCTGGCCTGGGGAAGAGTGATCAAGGCTGCCTACCTGCAGCTGGCAGCCTGAGGGCAGCCGTCTGCCACAGAGGGCTTAGACCTGGGGAAAGGCTGGCTCTGGGAGCTGGCATGGCATATGCCAGTTATTGGGTTCAGCAGTGTCCGGCAAGGCTGCTGCATAAGCCTGCCTGCTCCTTGCTGTCCCAGCACACACACACAGAGGAGAACTTGCCCTTCCCCAGGTCACGACCTGGCAGCATCCACCTGTGTTTGTGGTCTTCATAGAAATTCTGTCTCCAGAAAGAGGGATCATTGCAGAAGTTGTTGCACTGCTCAGAGGCTGGGTGCTGGTGACTCATTGGGGATGGGTTTTGATCTCAGCGAGCAGCTCCGTCGAGGGTCTGGAGCTCTCTGGTGTCTCCCTGCCATCCCTACATGACACCTCTCTCCATGAACTCGTCACTCGTATGCATGTCCCCCTTGGCAGATGGACGGTGTTTTGAGGAAACCTCAGTCCTCCTGCTGCTCTGCAGGGGATGGGAGAGGAGCTACTCCAGAACAGGCGGCTGGAAGGGGACAGGGGTTGGCGTTATGTTCAGCCAGGCCTGCAAAGATCCTGTGAGACACAGGTCAGAGGCTACTAATGGAGACCTTGTAATTGTCACAGCAGTTTCCAGTTTTCTTCAGGGAAGGTCAGGGAGCTTCTTCCCATAGCCGGTGAGGGTGAGCGTCTGGAAGCTTTCTTCTGCCAGCTCTAGCATTTAACTCCTGTTGGCTGTTTGTAGCTTAGTGACTTCTGACATCTATTGCTCCAGCTGCTTGGGGAGCAGTAGCTGAACTGGGGGCAGGACTGCAGCTGAGACGCTGCAGAAAGGCAGGAGCTCTCAGCACCCCAGGGGTGCCAAGGGTCTCAGAAACCCTGCTCAGGACTGTGTAGCAATGGCGGTGACTTGTCATGGGGCATAATCTCTGGTGCCAGCTGAATTCGCTGCCCCAACACAACGGAGTCTCAACATGGTGTGGCAGAGAGGATGTGGCTATGCAGGTGCAGAGCTGCAGCCATGTCTGATGCCTCTCCTTGGGCTGATGGAGGGTGGTGGCCTCACGGGTAGGAGGTCTTCTCTGGTTGAGGTGTTAGTAGGTGAAGAAGCCGTGAGAGGAGTTGAGTAGCCTGTACACCATTGATGGAGACTCCAGTGATGCAGGAGGTTGGAAACCAGTGACCTCTGGCAGCTCCTTCTACACAGTGACTGTGGTTACAGACCAGATGTAGTGCCTTCTGAGGCAGATGACCTCCCATCAAGAACAGTATTGGAGCCAGATGAATGTGACCCATGTGTCCTTGCCAAGAGGAGGTGGTGGGTGGCAGTTGTTGGAAACTCTGGGGATGGAGGCACCAACCTGCTGTTTGCTGCATCGCTCACATCCAGGGTGTTGTGATCTGCTGGGGCTTAGAAGGAGGGAAAAAGCTGCTCTTTAGCAGGACTCGCTCTTCTCTAGAATGTGCAAGGGTCTCTGCACATGCGTGCATGCCTCTGGGCTCTCTGGCATGTGTAGCATCCTTGCAATCCATCCTAAACTCACAGAGGTGTATGTGACCACCAGGAGGTACAAGAAGGGGTGTGAACTCAGCCCTTCATTTTTACAGAAACCGTGACATGTGGCTTCACAATCTTGGTGAAGAATACTTGGCTATGCTGTTGTGCCCCACAGCCACTGTTTTCTGCCCCGCCTCAAAAGCTGACCGTGTTTTGCACCTGCCTTCCCTGGGCAAGGAGCCCTGGGTCAAGTGCCTCCAGTTTCACCGTGCTGCTCTTCATGATTCACACTCCTCCAGGGGCCAGGGAGTCAGCAGAGACCTCCTCTCACAGCTTGTGGGGGGTGCTTGGGGTGCTGCAGGGCTGGGAACCAAGCTGGCCACACAACTTGCCTCTCAGATAGTGGGAAGGGAGAAGTAAGAGGGCAGTGTGATAGAGCAGGAACCCTGTACAGGGCTCCTACCCCAGAGCCTGCACAGGTCTACATGCTGCCACTGCTCCTAAGGCAACAGCTCATGAGTGCCAGAGCTGGCAGGGCTGCAAAGTCCCTCAGGTCTCCCCATCCCGTTTGGCCCTTCAGCAGGCATTGCTGCTGCCAGACGAGGTGGAGCCAGTTTGGTTGGGCCATGTGGCAACAGGAGTGCAGTGGCAAATCTGCCTGGAGAAATGCCGCCGCGCCGGCCCTCCTGCTCCGTGAGTCCGGATCAACGGCGTGAGCAAGCCCCTGCCTCCTGCTTGTTGGTCACCTTGCGCCTTGCTTGCCCACCTCCCATAGTGACCGACCATGGAGGAGTGATGGCTGGTGGGCGGCACCGTGGAGAAACCCCATGTGCTACCTCCCAGCGGCAAGTGAGACCCCAGCAGTGCTCCCAGCCCGGGGGTCAGCACCACGGGGAGCCGAGAATGTCTGGGTCTGCCTGCTGGGGTGGGGAGGCAGGCACTGCCGGCAGCCGGCGTGACTCAGTGGGTGCTGCTTCTCCCTGCTATCATGCAGTGCTCGGAGGCGCTGGGCTGGCTGTGGGGTGGCGAGGCCCTTCCTATGTGCAGCTCGTGTGGCCACGAGGCATGAGTCACACTGATGGGGAGATGGGGCGGAGCGTGGCTTTTGGGATGGAGTAGGGATTTGGGGATCCGGCAGAGCTGTGGAAAGCAGCTGGCTCCCAACAAACACCTCAGCCTCCTGGGCGCCATCCAGCCTCGCCGGAGGTGAGCCAATGCTCCCAGAACTTCCCACACACCGGGCTGTCCACGCAGACCTTGTCTGGGGTGGGTCTGGGGTGACCGGGCTCCGAGGGAGCCCAGCCCCGTGGCCCAGGGTCTGCCTGGGGACCCATGGAGGTCAGAGCTGGAGATGCTCAGTGGCTCACAAAGACCTTTCTGTCTGCAGAGAGCTCACACCGCTATTGTCCCCCGTCCTAGTTTCAGTGCCGGCTGCACACACTGCTCGTCTTTCTAGGTCAGTGAAGAGGGCCTTTGTGTACCAACAAAAGTGGTTCTCTCCCCACGCAGGGTCTTTCCCTTGCTCCTCGGATCATGCTGCTTTGTTTGCGCTGGTTTTGACCAGAGCATGAAGTATCTTCTCACATGCATTCATCCTCCTGCTGGACCTGCCAGGCCTGGCACTGCCAGGCAGAGAAAGATGCTCTCTGGCTGGTCGGCTCTGCCCAGCAGCGCCTCTGCCTGCGTCCCCGCAGCGGAGGTGGGGCAGTGCACGCCGGCTGCGTTGCTCAGGGATGCAGCCTTAGGGATGCTCTGGGCAGCTCAGGTGTCTCCTGAGGACAGTGGCATGGTGGGAAGGGCAGGAGCAGCGCAGTGTGAACTTCGCCTCTGCCACTTGGGCTTCCTGGGCGCGGAGGGACTGGCAGGACTCAGCCGTCCAATGCCCTAGGATAGGGCTGTGGGGACGAGGCAAGCTCCATCAGCCCAGAGCTGAGATGGAGCAGGGGCCGTGGGTGGCCGTCGCCTCAGACCCCTGGCTGCCCGGAGACCACCTACGGGGCTTTGGTGGAGAGTCCAGAGAGTGTCAGCCCTGCGTGTGTTTGAAGTCAGACCTTGGCTTTCCCAAGGGAGTATTTGCCCTGAACCAGGGGATGCAGAGCTACCCACTGCCCCAGCAGCATCTCAGGGGCTGGGATTAGCCCTGGTGTCTCAGTGGGATGTGTGGAAAAGCAAGAAAGCAGGACCAGACGCAATCAGAGGTGATGGCAGGGGCATAAGGCAAAGACAGAAGGGCAGGCTTGGGAGAAGGCCAAGAGACAGATTTTTGCTAGCAGCAGGCTGAGGGCTGTGAGCAAGGAAATCCGCTCTTTTATCACCTGGCTCGTTCTTGCTGGGTTCACGGGCAATAACCTGAGGACTCCCCTGGAGCACGATAACTGGCTCCACCGCATGCTGCTCTTCTCAGGAGCAAAGCCCTGCAGGGCTGGGGGCAGAGAGGGACCCACAGCGGGTGTGAGGCTGCGTCTGGGGACCCTGAACCCACACAGGTGTCTGTTCACACACGTGCTGCCTGTAGCTGGATCCCAGAGGATCCACGCACCCATGTGAGACTGTGCATACGCACGTGTGTGCATACATGTCCTGTATACGTAGCTGGATCCCACAGGATTTGAATATCAGCGTGAGAGTGGGTGTGGGTGTTTGTGCAGGCATGCTCCCTGTACGCAGCTCAGCTCCAGCTCAGCCGGCAGCTATTGCTGCAAGACTATTCCCTCTTCTATTATTCCTTGACTCTTTTTTTCTCCTCAAAACCCAGCATTTAATCATCGCACACCCCAGGAACATCACTGCCTTCTCTCAGCAGCTAAACCGATGCCCTGTGTAGGATGGGGGATGCAAGGAGCTGCAGGCATGTGGTCCCTTCCTTGTCGGGGGGGGTTTCCCCTCGCTGTATGCTTCCCACTGCTGTGGCGATGTGATACATCGAAATGCCCATCTGGTGGAGATGAATGCTGAGAGCTGGGAGCACCGGTGGGCCCTGCACAGCCCAGCACCTCCCATCCCCCTTTGGCCAGGCGCAACCGAGACTGTGCCGGCAGGCCCCATGACTTTGTTGTAGCTGGTGATGGAGGACGGAGCCCCAAATGCGGCATCCCTGCTCATCCTCGGCCCCGGGCAGAGCGGGAGGAAGGCGGGTGCATTGCAGGGAGGGAGCCGGCGTGCCTGCCACACCTTGGACGGTTGCACTAAAGAGGAGAAAAGGCCCTTTCCCAACATCAGCCGTATGCTGTTGTTTTTCAGCGCAGCCTTCAGGGGAGAAATCCTCTCTGCTGCATACATGTGTGCAGGCACGCACCCGCGGTCCAGCTCGCCCTGTGCCCCCACGCTCCAGGATCCTCCCATGTCCCGGGGCTGCACCTTGCGTATCCTCGCAGGTCACCCCAGCCGCCGGGACGTGCCCAGCTGCAGCTCCACGGACAGTGGCGGCACAAACACGCATCCTGCTCGTCCCCATGGGCCCTCTATGGGGGCACCCTGCCACCCCCGCAGCACCCATTTGTCTCTCCCCTTCCACCTGTTTCTTATGGTTTTGCCCTTATTTCAGCAGGCAAAAGCAACCACCTTCCTTGCACCTCCCCTCCCTCTCTGTATCCCAGCTGTTCTTCCTCTTGTTTTCAGCCAGCTACTATCCTGAAGCTAAAAATAACAAGGAATTTACAGCCCTCGACCTTGAACTCGGCCAAGCGCAGCACTCCAGATTTGTGCTGTGTCAGCAAAGCACTCGATGGCTCATCCTGGGTTTTCCTTGCATCTCTGCAAGTCCTTTCCCCTGGGGCACAGCATCGGGATGCCGGCTTGACTGGCATCAGCTGCGAGAGGTGCTGCGAAGCTGGTCATATAAGAGGGGTGAGATGTACCCTATGGGCATGGGGGAGCGGGCTGGTGTGCGATCCCAGGAGTTCAAGTCCCCAGGACGTCATGGGATTTTGGTTTTTTGTCCTTTCAAGTCACGTATTTTCACTGTCTCTTTAGTGACATTTCCTCTGTGAACGTTTTTAGCATATATTTAGAAAAGTTTCCAAGTTTTCCCCACCATAATTGGGAAGGCAGGAAACTCACTATTTCTGTGTCATTGTCTTTAAAAGGAAAACTGAGATGATTGTCACGTAATCACGGGACTCCTGCAGCCAGAGCCTTCAAGAAAGACACCCTACCCAGCTCTGTCAGGTTTGCAGTGCTCGTTGCTATTTCAGCAGCATAATGAGTCTCCATGTAATGGCAAAAAGGAGTTGGAGCCTGCTTCCCCCTGCAATAAGGAGTATCAAAAACCTCACCGATCCTTTGGGATCTGCCACAGGTCTGCACTGAACAAGGGCAATGTCTATTCCTGCCATAGCTGTACTAATCGTGGCAGCTGCTCAGATGCTGGGCTGTTTCAGGGCTCCAGGATAACTGTGGTCTCCACATACTCCCTTCCCTCTGCCTCCTCCTCTGTGGCCCCATCTGTCCAACCCATGGGCCACCCCTGTGGTCAGAGTCAGCAGAAATCAGGTAGTTAAGGGTGAATTTAAAGAAAAGCACAACAGTGCTGGAGTGGCACTTTTGAGAAGTCACTTGAGTGCATAGGAGCCTCTGTCTCGCCGATAGCAAGGGAAATCACGTATTGGAACCGTGGCCCTTCATGTGCCTGTTTTGTGGGGCAGACCTGCTCTGACTCGGGCAGGACTCTGTCAGGTCAGGGGGTGTGATGGAGACGGGGAGGTGCCACAGCTCCACTGGGCACCCTGCAGGACCCATGGGACACGGATGCACCTGCCGACACACCAGCGTGGCGAGTGGCATCCAGCCCCTTCGCTCTGCCCTCCTTCCCCCACAAAGAGGTCGCTGGCCGCAGGCTGCGTGCCCTCCCCTGGGAGGGGATGGAAAGGACCAACCCCGGACCTGCCTGCGTCAACGTGGGCTGCGAGCGAGCGCAGAGCGTGCAGCAGTGCTGCTGCGTGGATGAGGCCAGCCTCTGGGGAGCAGCCAGCCTCTCGCTTGGAAGGGGGCAGAGACCATCAGACTGAACAGGAACGTCCCGCTCTGCTCCTGGCTGCTTTTGAAGGCCGTGACATTGAACTAGATGGATATGTTCATCCATCCAGATGGATATGGTGTAGTGTGACCCAGCCTTCTCCTTCCCATGTGTCCTGGTTTTGGCTGGGATAGAGTTAATTTTCTAGTAGCTGGTATAGTGTTATGTTTTGGGTTCAGTATGAGAAGAAGGTTGATAACACGCCGATGTTTTCAGATGTTGCTAAGCAGTGTTTAGATTTTTCTAAGGATTTTTCAGCTTCTCCTGCCCAGTCAGCAAGAAGGCTGGAGGAGCACAAGGAGTTGAGAGGGGACACAGCCAGGGCAGCTGGCCCAAACTGGCTAAAGGGGCATTCCATACCATGTGACGTCATGCCCAGTATATAAACTGGGGGGAGTTGGCCGGGGGGGGCAGATCGCTGCTTGGGAACTAACTGGGCATCGGTCGGTGGGTGGTGAACAATTGCATTGTGCATCACTTGTTTTGTATATACCAATCCTTTATTATTATTATTGTTATTGCTTGTTGTTGTTATTGTTATTATTATTTTCTTCCTTTCTATCCCATTAAGCTGTTCTTATGTCAACCC
>VYZV01036443.1:0-22255 GCA_013401275.1 Pandion haliaetus | reverse complement strand
CACCCAGGGCCCAAATGCCTCCTGGGGAAGCTTGGCACGGTTGCCTTCTCCCACGTGTAGGGAAATGCAGAGCCTTGCAAGCACCACCCTGCCTGACCCCATGCAGCCCAGGCTGCCCAGCTGTGCTACAGACCGGGGCCAGGCATGCTGGGCTTTGTGCTGGAGACACGTCCCATCGGCTTTCCTGGCTCTGAAGGGCCTGCAGGGCACACTGGGGCTGCGTGGAGAGGGCTCGATCCTGTCCTCAGCTGGTTCAGCCAGGCTCCACACACTGGCCCGGTCCCCTCCCGAGAGTTGGGGGTGGGGGGGGGGGTNGGTGGGGGGGGGGGTTGCAGCCAGGACATGGGCTTGGACCCTCGCTGGATGGTGCGGTCATCCCAAAGGGGCTTGCACTGTGGCTCTGGCACTGATCAGCCCTGGGGTGGCTGGGGCCCGTCAGTGCCACACAGCAGAACTGCTGAGCCGAGCCCTGAGCTCATGCTGAGACGCAGCAGAGCCGCCTGACAGGTGACGTCTCCCACCTTCCCCAGAAAAAGCTGGTGTAGAGCTGCAGCCACGAAGTGACGGGTGTTCTCGTAACACCACAGCCTCACTGCCAGCCCCTGCTGCCCAAGCTTTGCCTCATCTTGCTGGCATCTGAGCTCACTTCCCTCAGCTCCCTGCTCTGCAGCCAGGCCAGGTCTGCCTGGAAACCCCATGACTCTGGGGCTGGCCAGGGCACGGGGCTGGCAGGGCATGGTGCTGGCAGGGCATGGTGCTGGCGGGGTCCCTGTGCATGGGGCTGGGGGCACAAGTGCAGGGCAGCACGGGCAAGGACTTGGAGATGAAGATGCAGCTAAACGGGTGATGGAGCAAACCATCCTGCAGCCATGTTCACGCATGCACCTAAGCAGCCCATGGCTGCACTGCTCCAAAGGGACCTCAACGTCGGCTGCTCCCTGTGCAGGCAGTCCTGGTCCCTGGGAGGTCGCTGCTCTGTTGGCAGCTCTCCCCATCTTGAAAGGCTGGATGAGTTGTAGGGGTCCCATGGAAAATATGAGCCCGGGCTTCCCTGCCTGCGTGGGGAGGTTTCATGGTGACTCAGTGGCTGGTAGCCAGGGCAGCAGCACACAAACAGGCAGTGCTGAGCACACCGGCGGCGAGGGGATCCCAGCTGGACCGGGGCCAGGCGAGGAGGGGCCGCGGCGCCCCGGGGGAGCTGGTGGAGGTTCCCGGCCCCTTTGCCAGGGATAAGGAGAGACTCAGGGTGTCTAAGCACCCAGCATTGGGCTCTGCTCCGTGATGGGGTGGGGGTCCAGAGCCTATTTGAGAAACTCCAAGAAGATACCCTGCGGCCCAGGGGAGTGAGCCAAAGGCTTTCAGGAGCCTGTTGCTGCCATGTCCTGGTGTGGGCAGAGGGGAGCTTCCCTGGGACAGTCCCTGGCTTTCCCAGCCGAGGTGCTGCAGCCCTGGGGGGAGGCTGGGGTCCTGGGTGCAGTTTCTCTGCTGTTCATTTGGTTGGGTGCTTTCAGTGGGTGGCAATGGGGCAGCTGTGACTTTTGGTCCTTTTCTGTGCCTTCTCAGGAAAACTGCTCCTGAAAAACATCAGACCACAGCCCCTGACTCTGCCCCCTCCAAGAGTCCTCTGCGCACAAACAGATCAGCTTGTAAAATGCCTTGAGCAAGTTCCCTCACTGGGAACTGTGTGGAGGGGGGTCTCGTGCATGAGCCAGGCGTGGATTTTTAGGTCTGGTACCCACGCAGCCTTTCTGCAGACTGCAAGAATAAGATGTCAGCCCCCTTGGTGCCCAGGGCTGTGGAGCTGGGGTGAAGGCTCTGGCTGACTGTGTCTGAGTCCTCCGCTGTACCTTCTGGCCCTGGAGCAGCCTGCAAACATCCAAGGGGCGCCAGTACTGGCGCTCTGCCCCGGCTGATAGCACCCACCTGCCTTGTCTTTCCTTTGAGCCGTATCACGTTGCAACCCATCACGACAGCCCTGTGGTGGTGATGGGCCGAGAGGGGAGGGGGCAGCGGTGCCATTGGTACAGTCCCATCAGATGAAGGCGATGACCTGTAAACGTGGGACAGGGACATGGAGCATTATGTCCGTTGGAGGTGGCCATGTGCTGGGGACAGGTGGCTGGGAGGGGGTCTGTGTGCCCTGCCAAGCGGAGGGAGCCCTGGGGTACGTGGCTGGGAAGGCCGGCGAGGGGAACACCCTCCAGGGAGTGCTCACATGTATCTGGCTCTGCAAGGGCAAGGGGCACGTCCGGACAGCCAAGACTGGCCCAGTGTCAGAGATGGGGGAGGTGGGAAGAGGGGTCTTCTGGCAGGGTGGAGCAGGAAGGGAGAGCGAGAACTGGGAAAAGAGACTTTTATGTAATCTGAGTTTAATAGAGGGGGATTAGCATTCACTGGGAGATGCCATGAGCATGTCAGGATTGCTGATCCCTGGGAGGCTGAGGGCAATTTGCTTTATCTATACCCAGCTTACCCCATTCCTGCTCCCCTGGCTCATGACCCCCCTGACAGCCTCCAGCTCGGCATCTCCCCTGGGTGCTTTGACAGTGGAGTGGGATTAACCTGAGGGCACTGGGAAGCATTTCACTTGCAGAGAGAATGCTTCGGGGAAGCAGGGTCCCTGCCGGCTGCCCTGGCATGCCCAGGATGGAGAGGGAAGGCAGGCGGAGGGAGCCTGGACAGAGGTGGCTCTGCCTGAGTTACCATCACTCGCATAGGAGTGACACTCCGGGCGTGATTTATGGTATTGGCTAAGCCAGGGCAGGGCTGGAGGGATGGGGACACCCCATCGCCAAGCCTGAACATGCTGAGCATGACCCAGGCTCTGCATCCTGCTACCTGATGGGTGCTTTAGGAAAGCTAGAGATGCCCAGGCACGGTGAGAGAGTCACCAGGGAAGTCACGTCCTTGTCCTGGCCAAGGGCCAGGCGGGGCCGGGGCCAGTGGCCAGCACTGAGTCAGGCCGGGAGAGGCTGGAGCCATGCTCGTCGGTGGACGGCGGGCTGCTGACGTCCTGCTCACCCCATTTTGCGGGAGGAAGCAGAAAGCGCTGAGCCATCACCACAGCAACAGCTGTTTTCCTGCACAGCCCCAGGGAATTCATACTCCCACGGGATGTGCTTTTTTGGGCTGGTCCCTCCGCTTGCCCACCCCTACCCTTGCACGCACTCCTACGTCTTCCTCAGGGTACCGAATGGGCTGAGTGGGCAGTGGCACGTTATTTTAGGGCTTTTTGAGCTATTTTGGGCAGTGACTGTGAGACAGTGACTGTGAGACACTGTGGGCAGGCGGGAAGGGCCAGGCTTTGGTTTCTGCTCTCAGAGCAATGCTCGGGTTGGGGGCTGGGATGGCTGAGGGCAGGGCAGGGTGGAGGAAAGCCCTGGGATGTCCACAGAAAGCAGCTGAAGGACAGCCCAGGAGCTGTCATGGTCAGGGGGGTTGGGAAGAAAATGCCCATGGCCGTGCAGCTTGGCAGGGAGCTGGGGGGCAATGCTGGAGAGGCTCCCAGGTCCCCCGGGAACACTGCCCCAGAGGGAAGGGCTGTGGGATCAGCTGCAGCAGACCAGCAACGTGGGCTGCTCCCCGGCCAGATCCAGCAGCCATCCTGCCAACAAGGGACTGTGATGCTGTGGAGAAAGTCCTTGCAGGGCAGCCCAGGGTTCTGGGGTCGTTTTACAGACCCTTCCCCTCCCACAGCCTGCGTATCAAAGGGGATGTAGCTGAACACAGCTATGGTGCCTGTCCAGAGAGTGGGGGCACTTGTGCTGCGGATGCCACGCCAGTGTGCCACCAGCCTCACCCGTGCCTCAGTTTCTCCACTAGTCCTGCCCCCATCCATGCACTGTGTGAGGATGAGGGTGCAGACTGGGAACATGAGGCAGAGCAGGGGGAAGAGGTTGCTCAGAGGGTTTGTTCTCAGCCTCCCTCACTCTAGTGGGCTTGTGGTGGCACCAGTGACACCTCTGTCGCCAGAGCCTTGGGGCTGAGCAGGCCGAGCGAGCAGCAGCATGCCTCCAAAGAGCCCTTTCTTCTGGCTCCCAGCACCCAGGGCACCTACAAAGCTCCTGACAAACGCTCCCCAGCACTGTTGGTCCTTAATTTATCTCGTGGCTGCAGCCCACCGCCACCAAGCCCTGCCGTGCATGGTGCTGTGCAGCCACACGACACTGTGGCTGCCAGGCCTGGCACACTGCCTTGCCACAGACGCCGTTTGCTGTTGCTTCCCGTGGGCGCCGGGACGCGGCTTGGCTGCTTTGCTCAGCCACTTTCTTCCTCTGCTCAACTCTTTCCGCGTTCAGGAAATGTGCAGTTTTCACTTTCGGTCTTGTAGAAAAGCCATGGTTTGCCTGCTCGGTGCCAGCCAGGGATTAAAACCACCATGGAGGAAGGGGAGGTGACGTCGCCTCCGTCCCACCAACGCCTGCAAGGACGGAGCAGCCAGCCCACACTGCGTGGCTCGCCTCTCCTGCCGTGTGCTGCCTTGGCACCAGCGAGTCAGCTGGTCCCAAAGCACCCCAACTCTGCAAGGCCGCGGGGTTTCCCCCAGCCCAAACCCCCCAGCTCAGCTCCCTGAGCAGGTACGCCCGGCCAGGCAGGCTGGGCCAGGTCTGTGCCAGCATGGGCTGGGCACAGCTTCCCAGCAGAGCTTTGCTAAAGGTAAGCCCATTGCTCAAGGTGTGCAGGGAAGGAAAATTAGAGGCGGAGGAGCCTGCTTCGATGAATTTTTCTCTCTCCCTCTCTCGTTTTTCTTTGTCAAGCCAGATGTTTTCATGGCTGAGAACCAAGTAATCCAAAAAAAGTTTGTCTTCTCAGCACAAAGCCAACACTTAACAGCAAACAAGCCTGCTACAATGAAGATTGTGGAGCAAGAAATATCCCCTGGGGTCTGCAAGCACCAGCCCCAGTGCATGGGCTGTGAACATGACCCTGGGGTCCTGTTCCAGCATCGCAGAGCTGAAGGCTGGGAAAACCGAGTGTCTGTGCCCGCAACAGCCTTCCCCTCTGCACATCTGCATCTCTGCCTGCCCTCCTGCAGGCTTCTCGGTAGCATCTGGATGAAAGCAGCCACCTGGAGAAGCCCAGAGACATCCATCTCCCCTCCCTCATGGAGGGCATGGTGCCAGGTGTTGCCAGAGGCTACAGGCATCACCAAATGCCAGGGGTGAGGCAGGAGAGCAGTGACTCATTGCTCAGCCCTGGGGATTTTTGCCCTGTGTTTGCTGAGCTGCTGTTCCAGGCATGCCAAAAAGTGGCTTGGTTTCCAAGAAATCCCAATGGCATGAGCTCCGCCAGCCAGGCATGTGAGGGGACGTGTGCCAGCTGCTAGCTGAGAGAGCCAGCGGCGGGACGGGGGCATCGCCATGCCACGGGCACAGCTGGCAAAGAGCAAGGGACTACGTAGCATCAAAATTAAGTAAGGAAAAAAGAAGCTGCTGGGCTGATCCTGCTAGGAGAGTGTAAAGCAACCCGAAATGACTGGCGTTAGAACAGCACACCTGAGTCTGCCTCTGTCTCCCCGTGTGAGCCTGGGCACGTCCCTCCCCAGGGGCTCCCCCATGCTTGGCAGGGCTCCAGCGAGCTCCCACTCCGAAAGGAGAAGCCGTCCCTCGCCGGCCCTGGCACAAGCATGGGAGCGGGTGGCAGGGCCAGCCGCACGCGTGGGGCACGCCGGGCACCGTGCGGCTGCCACATTGCCAACTGCGCTTGCGCACGCTCCTCCCGCTCCCGCCCTGGCTGTGTAAACAAGTCCCGGAACGAAGATCTGAGTCATCCACTGGCTCAAAAACACCCAAAGATGGTAACAGGCCGAACAGCAGCTCCTCCGGCAAGGCTGGACCAGAGCTCGGTGGAGGTCGAGGCATGGAAGTGGTTGCGGCAGGGGCGCAGAACCTGTGCGCAGCCGGGGTTTTGCAGGATCCCGTACTGGGGGGGGTGCAGCAGCCCCCCCCGGCAGCACATCCAGGCAGAGTCATCAGGTGGCACAGCACGGGTGCCTCGAGGCACTCCTGCATCACACGGCTGTAATGTACCCAGCTGGGCACAGACCAGGATGGCCTGATCCTGCCAGTGCTGCTGCACACGTATGGCCCTGGGCATGCGTTTTGCGTCAGCCCCTGCAATGCCAGTGGCAGCTTCAAAATGTGTTCCCTCTCCAGGGAGGGGTAAACAGACGTGATGAGTATTATCTATGTGGCAAACACCTGAAGAGACCAACTTTAAACAAAAAATAAGCCCTATTCTCCATGACTTTCTTCATCAGCAGCACAACACTGCTAGGGGCAGAAGCTCGTTGGGTGCCTCAAGGCATCTTGGTCTGGAGATCCAGAGTTTCGGGGGTCAAACCAAGGTAGGGGAGGGTCCAGAGTGGGATCCAGCTGGCTATCTCCAGTTTCTAAAAACACAGGGTGCAGCACATCTCAGCTTACAGCCCAGAGGTCCTCCCCACCAGGCTTCCTTCACGCTAGTCAAGCATCAACTGTGGGATCTTTTAGACCTGAAAATTAGGGGATTCCCAAAAGAAACAAAGTTAGCAGAAGCACAGTGCCTGTTTCCAGATTTAACTGGCTTCAGTTAAAAATAATCAGTCCTGATGCAAAAATTAAGCTTGAAACAGGAAGAAAATGTTCTGGTTTTGATGTGTCTGGGAGTTGATCCCTCCTGGAAGTGGTTTGGGCTGGAAAGTACCTTCAGCTTCTTCCTCAGCCCACCCGGACACCGGTGCCTTGGTTGGTACATATGGGTACATGTGTTCCCCACTTCCAAACAATCTCTAACCAAGACATCTGGATGGGATGAGTGGGGGTTCAGGGTGCCTGGATGCTTTTGAGGGCTGGCTCCTATCCCAGTGCTGAGGATGCATCTCTGGAAGCTGCCCTGGAGGAGGTTGCCCTGTGCTGCCTTGCCAGCTCTTCGGTTCGTGGAAGGTGGCAGAAGGTGTGAGAGCTGGTGAGCAGAGCAAGGCTGAGCAGAAGCAACTTGCAAGCTTATGGGAGGAGGAGGCTGAAGGCAAGCCTGCAGCACTGGCTGAGCCACGACAGCAGATAACCCATCAGTGATGGGACCCATCCCAGTGATGGGGTGCAGTGGGAGAGGGTGGGAGTGGGGGGACCAGGCCAGCCTCAGGGTTCGGTTTCTCTCTCCAGCCTTTCCCATGAGCTTTCCCGCTCCATCCGTCCTGCTTCCCTGGGAAGGGAAAGCCATTTTTGGGCTGGTGCCTGCTTGCCACTGTGATGGGAGCAGAAAACAGAGAGCAGATGTGCTGGACTTCTATAGATTGCTGCGCCCGGCTCCTGGCGCCCGGCTGCCCTGGATGCCACAGGGATGAGCATGCCGGGCAGCTGGCCTACGGCTTGTGGGGTGGGATCAGAGTGCCAGGGACCTCAAAGCACCCTCTGGGCCATGAATCAATCCTGTCACCTTCCCACCCCCAGCTCCTGGTCCCTCTTGGCCGCTGGGGTCTGAGCCAAAGTGACCCCAGGGTGGTGGAAGGGGGACAGGGGACGCTTCTTCCAGCCCTGGGCAGAAGCAGGTCACCCCAAGTCGTGGGGGAGGGATGCAGCCCAGGGACGGGCACGTTGGCTGCCAGACCCAGGTGCTGGTTCGGCACCCACGCGCTGCAGGGGCATTTTCTCTTCTTGCCCAAATCCCTGCCAGCCCTGGAAGATCTAACCCAGCCCCAAGCTGGTGCCTGGATTAATTAGTACTACAGCGTTCCCATGGTGCAGCTGCGCTATTCTCAGCAGCCTCTGGCTGCCTAATCACATCCAGCATGTGTGCAGAGTCAGGCCCTGTTCGCAGTTTGCCCCTGCTCGTGGTGCCCATGGCTCACCAGCGAGCAAAGCTTTTGTGCCAGGCAGATGGAGGGGGGGGGGAAGCTGGCAGAGCTGACTTGGGTGGACTGGGAGATGCTGGGATTCGGGACTGGGGAATGTAGCTGGATAGAAACTTTCCAACAGAGCTTGTCTCTTGATAGCAAGCGCATTTTGTGCAGGACTGGGAAGTATCAGAAGAGCACTGGCGCTGCTGGTGGTTTTGTACTGGGGAAACAGAGAAGCAACATGTCATTTTAACAGCTCTGGCATGGCAGAGCCGTGTCAGAGCTGTTAAAATGACGCTTCACTTCTCTGTTTCCCCAGTACAAAAATGCCAAAAGGTCACAGCCTCAGTGGTTTGGGTACGGGTGGGATGCCCAACCCAAGACCCTGGTGCAGGGTCTCTGCGTGTGCTCACACATCCTCGCACATGTACTCCTTCCCCCATCAGCGTGACGCTGCAGCCCCAGGGCAGCGGGAAGGGCTCCCAGGTGGACCTGCTGGTGCAGCAATCCCCTTAGCCTAATCCAGGCCTGGCTCAGAGGAGGGATTTGCTCTCTGGGCTAAGGACCTTCCTCCCCTCTGTGCGGTGATGCGGTGGCATTCAGCAGAAGACCTGTGAGCACCGTCATGGCTGCACTGTATAGAGCGGGGGCTGGCCAGAAGTGCTTCAGGGTGCTCCCGCGGCTCAGCCCCACAAGGGACAGCAGTTGCCTGGCCCTGGGCTCTGGCTGCTTTGCTTCCCTGCGGCATCCCAAAGGAAGCAGGCAGCCTGGGGCAAAGGCAGTGAGGGTGAGGCAGGAGGGGTGGGTGGCCTTTGCTGGGTGTGGGCCACCTGTGCTGGGTGTCTATGTGCTTCTCCTAAGTGTAAAATTAGGGAAGAGTGAGCAGTTATGGGAAGCTGGGGTTCTTTCCCTTTGCGCAGAGTAGCTGGTCATCCTTTGGTTCCCAGGCACTGCTCCACCACACCAGGAGGTTTGGCACCCCCATCTTGGTCTCTAGGAGAGCTGGGAGGCCCAGCCATGCAGCAGGACCCCTCCGGGACCTGGCGGCTGAGGACAGGCAGGTGACGTGGAGGGAGAGAGGCGGGCAGCATCCCTGCTTTGGCTTCCTGAAGGGAGCAGAGCCCAGGTGCTGCCGGCCGGGCTGGGCGCCAGCACTCACGGGGCTCAGCTCTCTGGCAGCGCCAGGTCCGGCTGGAGAGGTGCTGGCACTAAGCCACTGTCCCAGGGTAATCCCTGTCCCTCGGCAGCCCACAGACCAGACCTGCTTACTGCACAAATCCCTAATTCCGTAATAATCCGTCCATTAACGGCAACGTTTGCTGGGGCGGTTGGAGGGCCGGAAAGCCAGGCGGTCCCTTCCTATGAGTGGGGCATCCTCCCTGGCAGAGGCAGAGCTCTGGACAGTGACACCGGCTGTGGCTCTCCTCCAGATGACGCCCTCGCAGTCCCCCGGGGACAGGGTGAGCTCCTGGCAGGGCGCTTGGGAGCGACCCGGGAAAGAGGCACAGCCCCTGGATCAGCGGGGTGATTTGGAGCTGTCAGTCCGTCTCCAGCCCCATTTGTCTGTCCGGTTCAATCCAGACACTAAGGCACCTGCAGGCAATAAAGCAGAGTCCCAAGCTGTCGGTCCCCTGGAGAGAGGGGACAGACCGCAGGACGAGCACTTGCACAGGATGGGTTCCCCTTCCCATTTTGCTTCCTGCCCTTGGGGCGGCAGTTTCTGAGTGAGACGGTAATGGCGATGATGCTGGCAATGATGCAACTGTAGCAAGCAGTAGCTGTTATTGTTGTTATTGTAACAACAATAATCACAATAATTACCCTGTCTGCCAGAGCCTGCAGGCAGCCGGTTGCTCAGCGTTTCGCCATTCAGGCTCTGCAGTGCTGGATCCTGGCCCTGCTGCCTTCAGTCCCAGAGGCCCCGGGCTGCCTGGGGGGCCAGGGCTCTGGACCATATCAGCACCAGTGATTTCTACCCCATATCTGCCGCTGGACCCGAATTCCCAAAATGCTGTCACAGGCAGCCAGGCTGCTCACACCCTGCACCCTTGCAGCAGGGTCTTACGTGCATGTCTAGTCATCCCAGAGGCTGCTGGGGAGGACAAGGAGCCTTTGGTCCCCCTGAGCATGGAGCCATGCATGTGCCCGGAGGCATGTGCCTGTGTGTCCCAGTGCGTATGGGTGCAGGGCTCTGTGTGTGTCCCTGTGTGCGTGCGGTCTCCCACGGTGCCAACGACAGCAGGGTCAGCAGCAGCACCGGCACCAACTAACGGGGTCTGTCCGCCGGCCAGCCCCAGCCCACATCCCTCCTGCCCCCAGCACTGCCCCTGCGCCACAGGGACCCAGGCATGAGTCCGTGCACTGTCCCACCTGATGTGGGATGCCTTCAGGTCTGTCTCCCTGGAGTCACAGCCCCAGGAGTTTGCTGCACCGGGACCTCGGAGCATCCTCCTCCTACACAGCACAGGTCCCCGCCACCGTGCCATCCGTCCGTCTGTCCTGGGGCTTACGGGAGTGCAGCTCCTGTGCCCTGGGATGAACAGCTCAGCCCACCTGGCTGTTGTCCCTTGTGCCCCCGGCCATTGGCGCAGTCTATCCCTGCAAGCCTTGCTCTGTCACCTGCTGCGTTCCCACATGGATGCTCCCATCCCTGCTCCACCCCAACCGCCCTGAGTATTTGTTATATGCTGGGACTGAGCTCCAGCAAGTGGAAGGGGGTGCTTGGAGCAGGAAGATGCCCATTTCCCCAGCACAGACAGGGCTGGCACGTCCCCAAGACCCAGCCCCATGGGGGCCCTGGCCTTGCCTCCCCATCTTCTCTGCTACTCCCCAGCTAAATCCTTGTGCCTGGCCAGGGGCGGTGCAGAGCTGAGGCAAGAAGGGCTTTGATGTGCCACTTTGCTTGACACCACGGCTCCTGGGCACAGCGGGCTGGCACCGGTGGGACCCGGGCTGGGCGGCAGCTTCAGAGGCGCCTCCAGCTCACATCCCAGCACGGTGCTGCCTTGTTTTTGCCTGGCGAGACCGGGACAGTCCCCAGAGCTCAGTCCCCGCTGGGATATGTTCCCAATAAGTCTCATGGACAGCAGCGGGGCCAGCGGCGGCACTGCCCCGGGGGATCAGGGCCACGTGTTATACAAGAGAGCAGGTGCTGCCCCAGGGATGGGGAGGGCGCCGGGGGGACAGGGAGACCCCGGGGGTGGCCCAAGGGGCTGCACAACTACAAAGCCTCCGGCTCCTGCATCGCTGGAGCTGTCCAAGAAATTGGTTTAATTGGGAGACTCCATGGGAGGAAGCCGGTCCCGGCTGGGAGCCGAGGTGGCTGACAAACAGCCGCGGTGCCCGGCGGTCCCTCCCTGCTGCCAAGCACAGGGCAGGGGCTGCTGCCGTGGCCGCGTGAGCACAGCCCGGGCTGCAGGAGCCAGCACGCAGCACTGGTGTGGGGTCAACACTGGGATGGAGACAGCCTGGAGAGACCCAGCCGCTCTCCTGCCCAGGACGAGCTCTCTGCAGCGGTCCCCAAGCTGCCAGCCGTGCTCCTAGGAGCATCCCTTCAGGCCAAGATGGGATAGCACTGCAGCTTGGACCTTCCCGAGACAGAGGCAGGGCTCTGCACACCCCGTGCTTACACCCACTCATCCTGCACATGGGTTGCAGGGATCTGGCCCCCGTGCTTGGCTTAGCCCAAACTGAGGGGGATATGAGTGAACGGGGGAGCTAAAAAGGGCCTCTTGCTGTACGGGCTTTGCTGCTGGAGGAGATGCACCAGCCCCTGCATAACGCATTTGCCCCAGCCCTGCAAACGGGCGTCCCCAGCCCAGCAGTCACCCCAGCCGAGGGAGGGTGAACAGCCGGATCCAAGCCTGGACTCTGCCTTCACCCCCACCCGCCCTGAGCCTCGAACTTTCCACAGTCCAAGGGTCTCCCTCCTGGAGAATGAGTAACAAGGTACTGGCAAGGCAGCAGCCACTGGCCTGGCGCCCGGCAGCTCCCACCCCCCCACACGCCTCCCCTCCCACCCGTGGGAGCATCTTCCCGTGGCACCGAGCCAGCCACAATGCTCCCTGCTGCCACACAGCCTGCGTCACCCACCGTCAGCCTGCGCAGGGGAGTGCTTTGGGGTGCTGCAGGGATGGCCAGGGGCAGCCGAAGGGCCCCAGCACGCACAGACCGTCCTGCCTGCCTGCACCACCCAGGCCTGAGCATCCTCGTGGGGCTTCTCCCAAAAGCATGGGGCAGCAGCGGCTGTTCAGGCAGCAGCAGCAGCAGCAGCATGGCTGTGGGCAGGCGGTGACGCCCGTGCCAGAGTTTGCTGCTTAAAAAAATGGGGCCATGCTGATGTTTCACACTCCAGAGCACTGGGATGCTCCTAGCAGGTCAGGAGCCCCGTTTTGTGCCTCTGGGATCTCTCAGACAGGGTGTTTAGCTGTGTTGGGCTCAAAGGTGGCCAAGGACTATCTTTGACCTTGCCAGTGTGTCTTCTGCTGTAGCCATGAAGGAATGACCAAAGTGATTGAGGGGAGAGTACAGACAGGTTCAGGGGGAAGTTTCTCCAGGGGCAGAGGGGAAGGGCTGGAAATGTCATGCTGCTTTGCACTGGTGCAAGTACAAACAGAGCCCACACATCCTACAGGAGGGCGGTGGCTTCTCACAGACCATCTCTTGCCACCCCCTCCGAGCCTTGGGTGCCCCTGGCGCTTGCTGCAGCGAGTGGGGCTGACAGAGCCTTTTGCCTCGGGACCCCTTCTCCGAAACACCAGGGAGGTACTGCAGCAAAAAGCAAAGACCAAAAACCACGGCAGAGACTCCAGCTTGTGATCCCACAGCCTGGGAGATCCCACAGCTGGGGACATCTCCTGCTTCGGAGTCAAACCTTAACCCCGCCAGGGTTACAGAGGCTGCCTTCAGCGGGCAGAGCCCGGGCAGCGGCCGATGGCTTCACCTGCCGCGTGCGGTCGCGCGGGGTGGAGGAGGGCTCAGACAAAACAAACACGCTTGAATGCCGCGCCGCATCGCCAGCCAGCTCCGGGGCCCCTTATCTCTGCCCGCGCAACAGCGGCCTGTGGCCCGGCCAGCTGCAGGGGAGGCTGCTCGCTGGAGGTGCCTCTGCAGCCCCGACCTCATCCCCTTTGCAAGGTCCCCTCTGCCCAGTTTGGGGCAGGAGCCCTGGAAGGGACCCGAGGGGGGCCCTGCCCGGGCACTGCCTGCACAGGGGCTGCTGAGCTGTGATGGGCCGGGGGGGGTGTCAGGGCATGGAGGCTCCCTCTACCCCCCACGCTTGGAGGGCTGAGCGAGTCCCTTCCTGAGGGACACGGGGGACGGGGCCGCGCTGCGAGCATCGCGGTGGTGAGGCAGCTGGTTTTTGTGCTGTCCCCCTCCTTAAGGTGCAGAGGGGAGCTCCCACGCCTCTCTTTCTTCTTCAGCCAGGGCACCCACTCTGCGAGTGGGAGGATTTCCTGGAGGCTCCATGCGGTGGGGTGGGAAAGGGGAGATCAGGAGCCCTGGCTGGCTCTAGCCCAGCCTCAGGGCGGCAGAGATGGGGTTAGAAGCAGGTTTCCAAGGCAGCTGCTCAAGTGCTCGGGGGTTCCAGGGGTCTCCTCCCCTTCACAGGGGCTAGCCCTGCCGGGCAGGGCCCTGGAAATCTGGCATATGTGAGCTGGGCGGCTCTTTCCCGTGATGAGGGCTGATGATAGGAAAGGCAATTCACAGTGGATGATCAGCTGCCTGACCCTGCCGGGTTTTATTGGCGCCTTCGCCACCACCTCCGGGTCCCCGAACAGGACAGGGGTCACAGACCAGCCGCGGCACAGCGCTGCCCACCACACCGAGACCCAGGCCCAAGCAAGAGCTGAGCTGCAGCTGTTGCCCAGAGCCAGGGGCTGCCGGGGAAGGAGCAGGAGCAGCCAGGAGTTTGCCAGGGTGATGTCAGGGCAGTGGGCAGGCAGCGGGAACGGGGTGTGCCCTGTGCCCGCATTCGTCTCCTCGTACGGTACCCGAGCGGCTGGCGGGTGTCCTCCCCACCATGCCTGCCTCGGCACACACGCATGGCACGCAGGAGGCGCTAGCGGCGATGGTGGGGCAGCACCGCCGTGCCGCCGCCTCCGCAGGGGCGAGCATCTCCTCCAGGAGCAGAGGGGGTCGTCATGGCTGATACACCGTCGTGATGGGATATTGGCTTTGTAGGGCCAGGGAGGAGGGTCGGGCTCCCCTGGGGTGTCTTGTCTCCCCCGCTGTGGCAGATGACCCTTGGGTGGTGAGGCGGTGGGGTGGCCTTGCATGCCACCGGCTGTGTCAGCAAAGGGCTGTCGCAGGAGCCGGTGGGAGCTGGCACCCTGCCCCGGCCAGGGCTGTTTGTGTTTGTTTGGGGATGTCGTGCCTGATCTGTTCCTGTCCTGGTGGCTCTTGGGCAACCTCTCTCCCGGATAATCATTGATGGGATTGGGAAGGCTGGCAGGACAGACCTTAAACACCAGCCAGGGAAACCTGAGTGCTGAGCTCAGGGGAAATTTCCATGTCAGTGTTTGGGGATGGTGTAAACCTGGCACAGAGCTGCCCCCAGTATCACCCGTACTGAGGTCACCAGCCAGCTGCCTGCCCCGTCCCCCGGTTTGGGGCGGCAGTGGGACGTGGAGGGACGGGATGGAGAGGTCGGCCTTCCCCAGGGTGCAAATCAACCTGTGTCCCTCTGTTCTGCCCCTGGGCTGCTTTCCAAGTGTTGCCCCTGGGGCTGGACAGGGTAGGCAGCTTGCCCGTGCAGGCAGAGCGCCAGGCAGTCGGGCCGGCGTCAGAGCCAGCCTGTGGGCAGCCCCCGGGGGGGGTTCGCTGGAAAAGCCGAGCCGCTCATCCTCGGGATCCTCTGTGCCGCCTTGTGAGATGGAGACAACCCCTCTGTGACTTGTGCCCTCTTGTAAGCCCCAGCAAAGTCCTCCCACAGCCTGGACGCCCGGATTTCCCACACTGATTTTCCCGGGGATTATGCTGTTTCTAACGATCAATTAAAGCAAATTGGCCAGGTCCCCCAGGCCCCTAAATCCTGGCTAATCCCTGGCACCTTCTTTAACTCCCATTGCTCATTCATTATGTGGCAGTCCCCTGGTTGGAAGTGTTTACTCCAAGCATGGCTCTTCCTACACGTAAGCCTTCCGGGTCCCTGGGTTGTTTGTCTGGGTTCAAGAACTTGCTGTTTCTAATTGATTTATTTGTTCTGGTGCTGTTTGCTCTGAATGAATCTCCCTTTCTTGGCAGGAATGAGGAAGTTCACTTTCTTGAGAACATTTTACTGCTTAGCAGCCTCCTTATCACCTCTAATAGATCCCATTAACCTTGCGGAGCAGTCACGCTGGCTCTGGCACGGACAGGCAGAAGGAATCTCGGGTTGTTTGTGTGTCTTGTACACTCTTTTCACCCTCCTGCGTGACCCAGCTGGTTTCCACCTTCCTCAGCTCCTCTTGTAATGATGCTGTCGTTCAACATCATCTCCCACTTGTCTTTAACGCAATCTTCACACACCATCTCCTTCCCTCTCCTCTCTTGCTGTTCCTCTAAGTTCAGCTCCTCAGGGCTGTTCAACCTCGTTTCTATCCTCTGGGAAGCTGAAATCCTTTTGCAGCTGTGCAACAGCAGCTCCCACCACTGTCCCAGCCCTGGATCCAGAGGATGATCCCAGCACACAAAGCCACTGCACCATGGGGACAAAGCTGTGGCTCTCCATGTGCTGACCCACAGCAGATTGCGGGCAGATAGCTCCTCTCTGGGCTCCCCTTTCTCCAGCTGGCTGGGGATGAAAGGGCGGCCAGCGCTGCCTGCTCTGCAAAGCATGGACACCCCTGTGCCACACGCGTCCCCGCTGGACCCAGTGTCTCACCAGACCATAGCATTTGACCAAGCTGAGGACATGGCTGCAGCCCACAGGCCATAAACCACGTACGTGCTCAGGGCATTTTTTTTTTTTCCCCAATAGGAAAACTCATCCTGTGGTCCATGAGGATGCAGGGAGGACGCCTGAGGGTGGAGAGGAGGAGCTGTCTGGGGTAGAAATACCCTGCCTGTTCCCTTCAGGCACCCCCAGCATTCCCTAGGGAGGCACAGGGAGAGGTGCCATGCCCGAGGGCAGGCGGCGGCGGTGGTCTCTCAGCCAGCTGCGCAGCGCACCCTGCACGCCCGGTGCACCGGGGCTGCCTGCGGTGGCGCTGCCAGGCAACTACCCGCTGTTTGTTTCACTTCCAGATACCAGCAAATGCCTGTGGCTGGGTGTCAGGGCAGGGTGCCGGGGACCAAAAACCGCCGGGGAACACGGCGTACCCCCCGGGCACCCCTGCCCATGGCCTCCACCCCGACACCGAGCCCCGACCCTGTGGCACGCAGGCCCTGCCCTCGGTGGCAGGCTGGGCTCTTGCTCCGGCAGGTCTCCATCCCGTCGGGACTGTGGGGGCGGCAGGGGGTGGCAGTGCACCTGGGAGGGGGAAACAGCCCCATGATCTGCCGGGGGGGCCAAAAACCCTGGTGGGGCTCGAGTCCGGCACTGCTGGGTCCCATCCAGGCCGTGCAGGAAGGTGCAGGTCCGGGCCGGCTCCCCGTGGTTGTATCATGGCGGTGCGGTACACGCCGGGACAGCAACGGCTTCTCTGCAAGGACTGCCTGTGCCCTTTCGGGAGGCGCGGCCTGCATCCCACAGGTGCCAGGGCCCACGGGCGGGCAGAGCTGGCGAAGGGCACGGCTGCAGCGTGCCCACGGTGGGCAGGCTTGCCAGCAGCTCTGCCGGAGCCTGGTCCTGGCACACGTGCGTGCTGGAAACAGCTCCCTTCCCCTCCGCCTGGCCTGAGCCCGGGGCCTGATCCTGACTGCCATGTGGCCCCTGCAACCCCATCCCCAGCTGGGGACTATCTGTAGGAGCACTGGGGTCTCAGGCTGGCCCTGCCCTGGAGAAACCCCCCTCCCAGGGGACATGAAACACTGCAGGGGGGAAACTGAGGCACAGCGGCCGGGCGGGTACTGCTGAGCTGCAGGGAAGGAGTAAGGCTGGACCAGGACCCCCCAGCTCTGAGCATCTTCCCAAGCCTCAGCAGCCCCCCTGGGCCCAGGCCCAGCCCCAAATAGGGGGTAGCCCCTCTGCTTACCCCCACACGCCCTGCTGCAGGGCTGTGCTGGGGGACGGTTCCTGCGTCCCGCAGTCTTGTCGCTGGCTCATCCTCAGGCCGCATCTCTCCCCTCTTCTGGCTTCTCCCACAGGGCAGTGCCCAGCTGGGGAGGGGGTGCCAGTGCCGACACAATGCTCGCGCACGTATCCTCGGGGGGCTGCTGCAGGCAGAGCCCGAAGCAGCCCTTGTTGCCTGCGTGCAGGCTTGCTACTGGCACGCACAGATCTGCACCGCACCGAGCCTCCGCTTGCTCAGGCTCATGCCGCTCTCCAGCGCAAACCGCTGTTTCGCAGCGTGGCTTTCCCTTCCCAAAGGATCCCCGGGCCTGTGAGCGGTCCCAAGCAGCCTGAGGTGGGCTAACCCCAGCCTGGCAGCAGTGCGAGCTGATCTGGATCCACGGGGGGAACTGGGCTCTGAGGACGGTGTGGAAAATCCCAGCCACTCATTTATCTGCGAGGCTCCCATGGGGCTGGGCCGGGCTGGGACACGGCGTTCGAGGAGCAGGGAGGGACGCTTGCATAAGGCTGACCGCTTTGGCTGCAGCCGAGTCTTCCCAGATGGGCTCTCGGCATGCGGAGCCCAGCGGGGTGCAGCGGGGAGACAGCGGGAACATGCAAGCTGGGGGGTTTCTCCCCACATGCACCTGACCCTTGCCTGGACCTCCAAACCCTTCTGCTCTCCCCATGCTGCTCCAGACATCCTCCCAGGCAGCCGCTTGCCCTACGCACGCTGCGTTGAGCATCAGCGACACACGCACTCCCCCGCTCTGCAACAAGAAGCCCCCCCGAACCCCTTTTCTGCATCACGCCCCTGAGCTGAGCCAGCCTCCTGCTTGGGGGGAGCCCTGGAAGCTCAGCCTGCCCCAGCAGGGCGGGAGACGAGGGACGCAGCATCCTCATCCCATCCCCCTCTCCCCATTCCGGCCCCATCGCATCTCCATCCCTATCCCCATCCCACCTCACCNGCCCCGTCCCCCCTCCTCCCAGCGCCACCCCCGTGCAGGTCGGGGGTGCGGGAATGCCGGGGGGCGGGGGGGCGGGCAGCGCCCCCCCCGGCCGGGAAAGCACCGCTCGGCGCGGCGGCAGCAGCTTCTCGTTTTTTCAGAAATCGGCCGTTTCTGCGAAACTTCCTGCTGCGGCGCGTTAACCCTTGCGGCGCCGCTGAGCTGCAGGAGGCGGGGGGCGCCCGTGATGGCCACGGCGCAGCGTTAACCCTCCGCTGCCCGGACTGCTGCTGTCACCCACGTCCCCGCCACAGGGACTTGCTGAGCTTGACTCGCCCCCCCCCGGGAAGCGGGGTGCGATGAAGCGGGGCGGGGGCGAGCAGGTGAGCCCCCCGCCGTGTCGCGGGGTAGAGCTCAGCGCTGTCTGCCTCGCCTTAGCGCCTGGCTCCGCTTCCCCTCCTTCTGCTGCCCGTGGTTGTCATCCTTGGGGGGGCTGACAGAGAGGGCCGGGGTGCCGCACTGTTCCGGCGCCCTGGCTGCCCCAGGGGATTAAGGCTGTGGAGCCCAGGGGCTGGCGGGGGGCAGAGAGCCAGAGCTTGGTGCCTGCGGAAGGGAGGGGCCCTTATCTCATTTTGGGTGCTGCACAATGTGTACCACTTCCTTCAGGGCCTGTGGCACAGCGCAAGGGGACATCGTGTTCACAAGGAACAGGCAGTCTGGGAAGGGTGTTCCCGAGCCTTTTCCATAACCAGAGGGCTTGGGAAGGGCATAGGGTGTCTTCGGGCTGTGTAGGGGGTGTTGGTAGACCTCCTCCAGCCCCCAGATACAGCAGGTGGGGGGGGGGTGGCAGCCCCTTTCCCTTGGCCGCTGCACCCACAGGCTTGCCGGGTGCTCAGCCCAAGGGTTCATCTCCTCTCCCGCTGCCCCCAGGGGACCCCGGGGGCACCCCCGGGGCTGGGCTCAGCCTTGCGCAGCTCTGCGGTGGCATGTGCCAGCGGCAGGGAGGGCTTTCTGGTGGGGCTGCCCTGTGCCATTGGCTGCCACTGTGTCACACCACGCTGCAGGGACAGGAAAAGGCTCTGCCCACCCGTGTGAGTGAGGAAGGCTGATCTGGAGCCAGTGGGTTTTGCGGAGTCGTTGCGACGGGCAGGGTCTGCCCGGGTGCCATTGCCTAGCCTCCCCTGCACAAAGGCGTGCAAGGGCTGGGGGGGCACGCCAGGGCCCTGGGGAGGGGACCGAGGGCAGGGAGAGGTGGCAAACGATGCTCCAGAGTCCACACGCCATCACCACATCCCTTGAATGCAGCTGCTGTGTGGGGTGCAGCAAGGCCAGATGGGGTACAGAGCTCATCACTGCAGCCCAAACCTTCCCCAGCCGGCGAGGTGCAGGATGGGCCAACCATTTCCCAGCAGCTGGGACCCCAGTAGCATCCCTAACACCCGCTACGGTAAAATGGCCAGTGCAAACACAGCTGGCATCCATTTGCCCTGGGGAACAGCCCTTCCTGGAGAAGCCGTACCACCCAAGAGACTGGCAGCACAGGGGGTGTGCTGCCTGTGTGCCCCCCTACTTGCTGCAATGCCTGCAAGGGATGCGTATGTACACGGTATGGGGGTGCCTGAACCCGTCTGCCCATGCGTGCACCCAGCGGGGAAAGCAATTGCACACACGGTACTCATACACCCAAGGCACACGCGCCCTTGCACTAGTGTCTGCAGGGCTGCCTGCGCAAGGCTGCAGCTGAGTCCCAGCCCTGGGACGGGACAGGGAGGGGACAGGCACCCTGTGACAGTTTCGAGCCGCCGAGGCCTGTGTTTTGCTGTTTACCCAGCGTTTCCAGGGAGCCAACCGTCCTCAGCTCCCCGGCTCTGCTGTGACTCACACCGAGCTGGGGCTGAGCCGCCGTCGTTGCAGCAGAGACCTAACCCAGCGCAAAGCAGTGCTGCCAGCAGCACAGGGTACGGCCACCGACCAGCTATCCTGGGCCTGGGGCACTGCCGGCCCCCTTCACTGGGCTGGGGATGGCTCCAGCTAGCTGAGGATTTGTGTCCAGGGTATAAAACCCCAGGGGAGGATACTGCACCTAGCTTCAACCACCCTGCCAGCCTGGGGTCCTGCTCACACACCTCCTGGCTCTCCTGGTACCCACCAGCCTCCAACCCTCACTCAAATGTCGTAGCCACCCAGCATCCCCAGAGACGGAGAGGGGTTTTTTGTTTGTTTTTTTTACCCTCTCCCACCTACCCTATGGGGTTGAATCCAAGGCTGGCTTTACTGTAGGATAGGGCTGGAGCACCCTCGGCCTCCATCCAGCACTGTTCAATCCAGCTGACCCATCCTCTGACCCTCACACCCTATTCCAAGATGGTTTAAGGAACAAAGAAAGGAAAAAAAAAAAAAAAATTGATGATGTCTCTGAGAAGCAACAGAACAAAAACACCAGAAGAGCAGAGCTGGGCTGGGCTCCATACAGCTCCACACAGCCTGCGAAGAGCCTTCTCCCCGCTTGCCCCCCCTCCAGCCTGGCCTGCACTCCCCCAGCCTGCCCTGCACACCCCCCTGGTCACGGCCATGACACAGAGGACAAGGACCTGTAGGTTCAAGGCACCTTTCCTACCGTGCACCCAGCGCCCAGGAAGGGGGTGCCTGCTCACATCTCCAAAATCCCAACTTGGCTCAACCAGGGCAGTTTAGGGGGGGACTGACCCCTCCCCAAACGTGGGGACCTGCCAGGTTTTCCCAGCTGGGCAGTAGCACCAGCCCAGGCCCCAGCAGGTTTGCAGCAGAGTATCCTCACCAGTGTCATCCCAGCAAGCCCCAGCCCCCCACACTGCCCCCCCCACCCCCAACACCTCCCCTTTCCCAGCCACAGACACACAGCTTGGGGCGCACATTTATATAAAAAGTAGAGTTTATTGCCATTTCTACCTAGATTTACACAACTGTGTCACCGCTTCCGACGTCGAAAGGGACATCCGGTCGCTTCCCAGAGAGCTGGCCAGGGAAGGGGGGGAGCCCAGGAGCACGGGCTGGCTCCCCCCAACCCAGCGGGCTGGAGCACAGCCCCTGTCGTGGCTCTGCCCAGCGGTCAGTCCAGATCCTCCCAGCGCTGCTGCACGGCTCTGTCACAGTGGATGCCGGAGAGGGGTGAATCCGTCCCCCTCCTTCATGCCGCTCTCAGCGCTGGCCACCCAGTTACAGCCATTTGCTGTTCCAGTCTTGCCTCGAATCCCCCAGCTGTACAGAGATGGGCATGGCTGGCCCAGAGCAGGGCACCCCACAGCCTCGTGGGCACCGCTCATGCACGTGTTTATACATAGGTACGGCTACAGGAGATGCCCAAACTAAAAAAACAAGCTTTTTTTTCCTTGTAATCCCCACACTGATGTGCGTACAGCCATGCACTACACCGCAACTGCCACCACCCGTGCTGCTCAGAGTCAGGTTTGGGTTTGAGCACACTCCTGGGCGGCTAGCAGGACAAATCTGCATCGCTCACTAAACAACGGTCTTCCTCCAACGTCGGGCTTTGCCAGAAAGAGACACCCCCCCCTGCACAGTGCAGCAAAGGCACGGGACTCGCCGTGTGCTCCTCCAACCGTGGATTCCCATTAAAGTGCCAAAGGCCACCTGGCACTGCCAGGGTGTTGCAGATGCCCAGGTTTCAGCAGAGCCCGGGAGAGGCAGGCCACAGCTTTACTCCTGGCACACGGCGGGTGGTTGGATGGGGAGGGGTCAGCTGCCCACGTCTCCCTCGCAGAAGAGCATCCTCATGCAGGAGACGGCTGCTGGCTCTGCTGGCTGGCCAGGTTTGCCCGGGGGGGGGGGCACGGCTCAGCGCCAGGGTCTGGCAGTCCTTCGTGTGAGATGAAGGCGGAAACGATTTTGCAGGAGATTAAGTAGAAAGAGTTCTGTGGCTCTGCCCACCCCGAGGACAGAGCCACCTTACACCGCAGAGCCCCCTGAGTGCTGGGCCGGGGCAGCCGCCCCGGGGCTCTGCTCCTCTGGGCACAGGACCTCTGCGGGGAGTCGGGACTGGAACTTCTCCAGCTGCTCGGGGCTGGCGAGGGTCTTCAGGAGGCTGTTTTCACGCTCCAGCTGGGAGTTTTTCTCCAACAGTTCTTTGATTTGCTCCTTCAGGACCTCCACCTCCTCCCGCACCGCGTACATCAGGTGATTTTTCACAAGGTCCTGCAAAAGGCCATTGACAGACCGATCACTCGACGGTTACGCCCTGGGGGTTGCTCCCAGCCTGCCCGGCAAAGCTCTGCCCCCCGCCACCCACCAAGTGCTGCAAAGGCTTTTCCCAAAGGCTGCCCCTCCTCACCCCACCCCTGGCACCCACTGTAGCCCCCCCAG
>VYZV01036442.1:209914-231635 GCA_013401275.1 Pandion haliaetus | reverse complement strand
CCATTTTAATGTAATAGAAAAAAAAAAAAAAAAAAAAAGGGGGGTAGGAGTTAAGGAAATGGTCTTACTTTTGTGCTTTGCAGCAGTGAGAAAGAAGCTGGAGTTCTGTGTGCAGATTTGGCACTGGATTTGAAAGAAGAGTCTAAAAAATGGGAGCAGGTCTGGAAAATATTACAGCATACAGTATTTTTTAATTACAGAAAGATTTAGAGGTGACTTGACTGGTGCATAAGCATGTTTGGAGAACAGCAGGCATGAAAAGGCTCTTTAGAAGAAAAAGCCATAACAAGGATGCTTTCAAGCCAAAGGCAAACAAGCTCAAACAGGAAATGAGGCACGTGCCTTCTGAAGTGAGGTAGGAGCAACTGAGACTAGGTAACAAGAGAAGCAATGGGCTTTCCATCTCTTCGTGTCTTCAGATGAAGACAAACTACCTTCCTGTGAGATGTGCTTCAGCAAACCACAAGTAACTAGGCTCTGCTGGGGGACAGTGGGGTAACATGGATGGGCTTGTAGCGTACAGGCAGTGAAAGCAGATCCCAGAACCCTGTGCCTTCTCTCTCGGAGAGTCAGAGCACTTGGAGAGAGCTTAAAACTCTGAATTACGAGGACATCATTAGTAAGTTTTCTGTTCAGATCCATCATCTTGTTACTCCATTCTACAAAAGTGGCAAGTAGTTCTTCTTTCTCCTTATGCCAGTTGCTTGGTGTCAACAGCTTGCCTTTCACCTTGCTCACACAACCACAGTTTTGAATTCCTCCATTATTTTGTGAACAGCCTTGCTGAGTGCTGGAAACATGCTAGCAACAAGGTTTTGGACAGAAGAGCATTCAGCGAGAGATGAGCTGTTTCTCCAAGTGCAGCTTTCAGGCTCAGAGGACTTTGCTGTGTACTTTTGTGCACTCAAAACATGGTGGGTCAGCTGGCGTCACCCCTCAAATTCCTCTCCGGCCAGGATTCCAGTGGGAGGAATGAAGAACCACTTCAAAGGGCCACTGTTTTGTATAAGGAGGTCTTTTTCCCACTGATTTTTCAAGTCCCCTGGGCCAATCTGTGTGCTGCTCCTCTTCCAGAAACAAGAGCCACTAGCCAAGTGGCAGAGAGCAAGGAACTGAGATCCTGACTTTGTCCCTGCTCTGTGCAGATGCTTCAGAAAACTAACTTGGGAGCCATTGAGGATGTAAATGTTTGTGACACTAAAATACAAAGTACAGGAAATATAAAGCTGCCTTTGCCTTACATGGTCTTGTTATCCCTACTTGTAGCACTTTCTTCCTTACCCCGTTTTTTTTCTTAGCAAGATACCTTGATTTTGGGCATTGCCAACACAGATGATTCTGTGTGCTGAACTCCACTCTTTTCGTCTCAGACTTTCTTTGATGCTTAACAGCAGCCAAGGGAGACCAGTTCATATCTCTGCTTCTGGGTAGCCTTGCCCAGGGAAAGGGAGCATAACAAGGTGCCTACATCTCTTGCTGAAGTGACTTGTCAGGGTAAGATGTAGCAGAGCTTGTCTCCACCTCATCCATGCTTATCCCAGACATTTCCACTGTATGTTAGGGATGCCTAGAAGATTTGTTTGACAAAAGAACCCAGCACATGCTGGAGTCTTCTTTTGCCTTCACTGACAAGAAGAGCTCTCTTCTGTCAGACACCTCCATCCAGTCAAAGGCAGGAATGTCCCTTGGGCGAACAAAGTGCCAATCCTCCATTGGGTTGTTTCCTGTCAGGGCTAGGAGGTTGCTCATGATGTGTGTTCAGGCCACATAGATCACTGATGGGCTCTTTCATTGCTCAGTACTCTCTTATTTCTATGCTGTAGCTGTGTATCACACAAGAGAGGATCAGTTCAGGCCACCCTTGCCCTGGACACAGAGACCTACTGCATCTGAGTCCTTCCCTCTGGGGAACTGCTGAGTCCCACATTCAAGGAGGTGCCGTGGGGAAGGAGATGGAGCAGCCAGGTCCATGTGCACTCCTGCCCTCTTCTCCAGCCAGGGCAGATCAACCAGAGGAGACATCCTGGGCAGGAACAGCAGTTCCTTGCACAATTGATCCCTGTGGAGACCATTTCTGCAAAGGATGTAAAGCACCTGTTTACCAGCCTTTATTCATCTTATGGAGTCTGTTTCTTGTTTACTGTTACCATTTCCCTTTCCCCGTTCCACCTAAGCTCTGTTTTCAGATCTTTGTTTTAGTTTTTTATAAGTAACACCTAAAAAATTTATTAGTAGTACCCTCTCTTGTTTCTGCTTTGGCGTGCCTCCCTCTTTCTCACGAGCTCTAGTTTCTGGTTTTAATTCTGTTTTTCTTTGCAGGAGAAATGAAAGACTGTGTGCTGATCCTGTCCCCACCCTTTCCTTTCGTGTCACAGCTGGTCTTTGAAATACGATGGAATAATAGCTCTGCATATTCTCTACCCTGCCCCCCGCCCGCTCCCCCCTGTCTATTAGAAATTAATTTTGGTATTGTTGAAAGATCCCAGATGAAACTGCCAACTCAGAATGTCTCAAACAGACCCTATTGAATGAAAATGTATTTAATAACTTATAAAATTATAATTGTTATTTAATTCTCTGTTTTAAAAGTGAACAAGAAGTGAGGGAAGGTTTGGATCATCATGGATGGACCCAGTATGTGCTTTGTTCTGTTGACCATCCTGATATGATGGACTAGGTTGAGTAACTTCTGGTTTTTATGCATCTGGAATACTGAGAGAAAACCTGGGGATGGGAATGGACATCTAAGAGAAGAAGCCTTTTGCACTGGGGAGGAGGGAATTTGTTATTTCTCTTTTATTTTGGACATTGAAAGTGGAAGCTGAAGAATTAGCCACTGGGAGAGTGGGAGCGATGAAAGCAGATAAAGATGCTTTATTTTCAAGTTAAGCAGAAAGTGCAAGATATGGCGATACAGTTATGAAACAGATGAGATGGGGTGGATGCACAGCAGGGACGATATTACAATCGTCTTCAATGTTAACACTTTTTCCATGTGCAATGGTTACTGAGTGGAATTTAAAGAATCATGCAAGCAGCTAAACAAACAGATTTTTGGCATCATTTCTTAAAAGAAAGGAGGCTGAAGATTAACAAAACAAAAAAGACAAAAGCACCCCTTTATATTGCATGAAATTCAAGTGGAACACTGGTTAACAGTTAACCTAGTCATGCGTATAAGTGATTTATAAATTTGCCAAAGACATATATGACCCCAGTTTTTATTAGAACAGTTGTCTGAACAACAACTGGTGATTATGTTTATGTCACAGTCTTGCAATGGGAGCTAGTGTAATGATGCCCAGTCATGGTTGATACATGGTTGCACAGTTTGGGTATTTTAGCTGAAAAAATAGTGCAAACATTATGCCTGTCCAGTAGGAGTGTGTCTAACAGCTGTCTTCTGTGTATGTGTCCTGGTTTTGGCTGGAATAAAGTTAATTTTCTTCTCAGTAGCTCGTATAGTGCTGTGTTTTGGATTTAGGATGAGAATAATGTTGATAATACACTGATGTTTTAGTTGTTGCTGAGCAGTGCTTACACTAACTCAAAGACTTTTCAGCTTCTCATACTGCCCTCCCAGCAAGGAGGCTGGGAGTGCACAAGAAGTTGGGAGGGGACACAACAAGGACAGCTGACCCAAACTGGCCAGAGGGGTATTCCATGCCATATTACATCATGCCCAGTATATAAACTGGGGTGAGTTATTATTGTGTGTAATAACAAGCTATTGCGATTTCAAACTTCTCTAATAAATTCTAGCTTAATTCTTCAACAAATTCATACAGCACTGCAAGTTTTCATGTACAACTCAAAGAAAAAGCTCAGGAGCGATGAATGTAAACAAAAAGGAAGTCAGCCAAGAGGCCTGCGTGGATGAAGAAGGAGTTCCTCGACAAACTCAAACACAAAAAGGAAGCCTACAAAGGGTGGAAGCAAGGACAGGCAGCCTGGGAGAAATACCGAGAAATTGTCTGAGCAGCTGGGATCAGGTTAGGAAAGCAGAAGCCCTCATAAATTCAATCTGACCAGAGACATCAAGTGGAACAAGAAAAGCTTCTATAGGTATGTCAGTGATAAAAGGAAGACTAGGGAAAATGTAGGCCCTCTCTGGAAGGAAGCAGGAGACTTGGTTACCCAGGATATGGAGAAGGCTGAGGTACTCAGCTACTTTTTTGCCTCAGTCTTCACCAGCATGTGCTCTAACTACACCACCCAAGTCACAGAAGGCAAAGGCAGGGACTGGGAGAATGAAGAATTGCCCACTGTAGGAGAAGATCAGGTTCAAGACCATCGGAAACTGAAGGTGCACAAGTCCATGGGATCTGATGAGATACATCCACAGATCCTGAGGGAAATGGTGGATGATGTGGCTGAGCCACTATCCATCCTATTTGAGAAGTCATGACAGTCCATCAAAGTTCTCACTGACTGGAAAAGGGGAAACGTAACCCCCGTTTTAAAAAAGGGAAAAAAGGAAGACCCAGGGAACTACAGGCCAGTCAGTCTCACCTCTGTGCCTGGCAAGATCATGGATCAGATCTTCCTGGAAACTATACTAAGGCACATGGAAAATAAGGAGGTGATTGGTGACAGCCATCATGACTTCACTAAGGGAAAATCATGCCTGACAAATTTCGTGGCCTTCTATGATGGGGTTACAGTGTTAGAGGATAAGGGAAAGAGCAACTGACATCATCTACATGGACTTGTACAAAGTATTTGATGCTGTCCTGTATGACATCCTTGTCTCTAAATTAGAGAGACATGGATTTGAGGGAGGGACTGCTTGGTGAACAAGGAATTGGTTGGATAGTCACGTTCAATGAGTTGTGGTCAATGGCTCGTTGTCCAAGTAGAGAGCGGTGATGAGTGGTGTTCCTCAGGGGTCTGTATTGGGACCAGCACTGTTTAATGTCTTTGTTGGTGACATGGATGGTGGGATTGATGGCACCCTCAGCAAGTTTGCCAATGACACCAAGCTGTGTGGTGCGGCCGACACACTGGAGGGAAGGGATGCCATCCAGAGGGACCTTGACAGGCTTGAGACGTGGGCCTGTCCAAACCTCATGAGGTTCAACAAGGCCAAGTACAAGGTCCTGCACATGGGTCAGGGCAATCCCAAGCACAAATACAGCCTGGGTGATAAATGGATTGAGAGCAGCCCTGCAGAGAAGACCTGGGGGTGTTGGTTGACAAGTAGCTCAATGTGACTAGGCAATGTGTACTTGCAGCCCAGAAAGCCAGCCATATCCTGGGCTGCATCAAAACAAACATGACCAGAAGGCTGAGGCAGGTGATTCTTCCCCTCTATTCCACTCTCATGAGACCCTACTTGGAGTACTGCATCCAGCTCTGGGGCCCCCAACTTAAGAAGGACATGGACCTGTTGGAGTGAGTCCAGAGGAGGGCCATGAAGATGATTAGAGGGCTGGAGAACCTCTCTTGTGAAGACAGGCTGAGAGAGTTGGGGTAGTTCAGCCTGGAGAAGAGAAGGCTCGGGCAAAACCTTACAGCAGCCTTCTAGTACCTAAAGGGTCTTACAAGAAAGCTGGAGAGGGACTTTTACCAGGGCCTGTAGTGTTAGGACAAGGGGTAATGGATTTAAATAGAAAGAGGGTAGATTTAGATTAGATGTAAGGAAAAAATTCTTCACTGTGAGGGCGGTGAGGCACTGGAACAGGTTGCCCAGAGAGGCTGTGGCTGCCCCATCCCTGGCAGTGTTCAAGGCCAGGTTGGATGGGGCTTTGAGCAACCTGGTCTAGTGGAAGGTGTCCCTGCCCATGGCAGGGGGGTTGGAACTGGATGATCTTTAAGGTCCTTCCAACCCAAACCATTCTATGATTCTATGATTTTATGAAAAGAAAACAAAAAGGTTTTATTTGGAAAGCCACATAGTTTTATGACTTTACTGTAGTGCTTTTCTGCAAGCTCAATTAAATGACTCACAAGGAGAGATCCTGTGGGAAACTTAAGGTAGTAGAAGTTAGGAAAACTTGTCCACTTTTTTTTAAACAACCCAGTCCTCTCTAGCACGTGGTGGACTAGTCTGCTTCATGTATGCCTCGTTGTGATTTGCAGTCAGAGTTCTTCATCCCCAGATGTTTTGTAGCATTCCTTGGAATATTTGGCAGGAACTTTCTAGATTTAACCAACCACCATGGAGGAAAGGGTGAGGAGACTGTGTTTGTGACTTGACTGTGGCATTATTTCACCTCCCTGGCACTGTTTGTGTTTACATATACATATAAGCATGACAAGGGCTGGTGTAAATACATAGGCAGGTTCTGTCATTGCTAGAGTGATTTTTGTAGCAAAAACATGTGATGGCAAAATGCAACAAAACCAGTGCTGTCAAAGCTCATTAATTGGCTACTATTACTGAAGTGGAGGGGGTCTAGCTGTGTAGGATCCATTGCTCAAGTAAATGCATTAAACTCATCTCAGGGTCTTCAGGGCTGGGCTTTGTTTTTCTTTTGTAAGTGATGAAGAGCTATCACTTACTATGTCTATATTAAAATGATTTTTAAAAGTTCAGCTTAAGTTCAAATGGTGACTCAAGACAATGTTCCAAAACAAGTTAATGCTTAAGATAGCAAACTTGCTATGCTATATTATATGCTTTTTTCATAGCCTAAAACTTGACTGGATAAATAACCTTTTAGTTTGAATTCACTGTGTTTTGCTTTTTAACCTGAGTTCCCACTGAGTGATTATTAAAGAGTTCAAGCCTTTCATAATGAAGCAGAAGGGAAATGTTGAAGTTTTATCCTGGAAAATAACATAAAATTATGGTTCAGTTAGCCCAAGGAAAGCATGTGTGATTGCTTCCTTCATGAGGGAAGCAATGCTGAGTGATGTAGACTTTACCTAATATCCCAATGTCTCCTAATTCTCTGTTGAACTGATTTATTACTTTGGCACAGACCCACTCCTGTGTCTTTAGCTAGCTATTTGAACTTCATGGATAAGAAAATAATGGCAGTAAAAATTCAACTCCAGACTGCTTCTGTTTATGGCTTCATGTCTACATGAAACACTGAGCAAGTTCATTTCCAAGGTTTACTGAAGATTTTTCATACTGAGTTGCTTTGCTTGGAGGTTTAAACACGAGAGCTTCACTCTTTGTCTTTATGTGTGTGGGCACCTCTAAATATGCCCATGGCTGTTTAGCACTGAAGAAACCTACACTCATCTAGTTAGCATATTAAAAGAGGGAAAAATCTATGACAATGTATGAGCTGAACCTTTCTGCAGCTAGTGATTTATTATTGTAACATTAAGATTGTTATGCTAGCAAAATCCTTCTGAGGGTCCACAGAATGTCAGAGATCCTGTAAGAGAGATTTTAGGGACTTGTGTTAGCAGAAGCTCAGAGAGCTTTTACCAGTGCTGGGATTAGTGGATATTTACACTTCTCAAGATGAACTTGATGGGAACGGGGCCTTAAGGTTAGAAAGAGATCAGAGCTTGGGCCTTTGCCTCTGCCTGAAACTTTTGGCCAACCAGAGAAACTAGAAGGGCTGCAGACATAAGGGGAAGGCTATGATTTCGAATAGTTTCTCTCCCCTTTTGTAGGTGGCAATGGAAGGGCACATCCAGTCCTGTGGCCTTTTAGCAATGTGCCATTCTGTTTTGCTTCAATAATAAGTTCAATTTCTGATTCCATGGTGAGAAGCATAGTGCTCACTATAGCATACAAGTACCACGCTGTGTGATATTTAACTGGAAAACCTTGCTGTTTGTTAATCATCCTGGGAGTGTGAGTAACTGAGCTTGTGTGGTCAGTCCTGGGAGACCTCCACCTTGATGATCACCAAACCTGAACTTATGGCATTAAAAAAAAAAAAAAAATATCAAATTAGGTTACATATTTTAAACTCAGAATTCTGTTAAAAATTAGAAATCCTTTAGCTTACCCCCATCAGAAGACAAGGCCCTTAATCTCTGCCAAATGCTAAACTCTCCTGGCTCCACAGTGATCCACTCTTCCTTCTCCACTATAGACGCCCTTTCAACGGCAAATGCTAGTAATGATATATCCAGCCCTATTTATTAGAGTACGTAATGCCTTTAATTACAGCCAGTCTTCCCTGCTGCCCAGGTTTGTTCCAGAAGTAACAACACAAGTTGCCAGTTCAAGCACTTCATCTACAAAAACCTCAGAGGTTTTTTTCTGACTGCTTATTTTATAGCCAAGAGAACTGTCCTTAGGTTTTGCTTACCTAATTCTAAAACCAGTCATTCAGGGAATGGCATATATCTTGAAGATATGAGACAATAAATCAAGTAAACCAAAAATGTTCCTCAGTGACTGTATCTCTACCTGTATCATAGTTTTGTTCTGTATGGTCTGTCACATGGTGAAGGCGTTCATTGTTCAGTTGTTTTTGAAGGAAAAAAAAAAAAAAAAAGATACATAGTCCAAAATGTCCTATGAACTTACTCAGTAAATACTTCAGTAAGCTTGGGCATGAAAGTCAGTGACTAGTGTTTAAAAAGTGTTACTTGAAAGTTTTCAATAGTTTCACTCAGCTATTTCATATTATATTGCTGGGAGCTTTTTACCTCAGCCTGACAGACCTAATAAATAAGGACTATGTCCAAGGAAATATTCGCTCTCTTCTTCTTAGAAAAAAGCACAGCAGGCTCAAATCAAGTTTTCATTATTCAGAGAGCAAATATATATTTTTTTCTAGTTCTTAAGAAATACCTTTGGTTTGGAAAGACTCTTCTATGGCAGATTCCTATATCCAATATCTGAAGCTAGAAGATGCCCATCCTATCCAGCACACATGCTCTACAAAAGCAATGCCAATATATCTCAGAGAAGCTGCATGACACAGCAAGCAGAGGACAAGACGGCTATTCAGGGGACAGAGCTGTCCTGACCCTCACATTGCCCTGCCATGTGACTGGAAGGGAAACATTTCTTCTCTGCTCTAGTTTCTTTGTCTGTAAAAATGGAGATGGGTATTCATATCCGCCTTCTGATATGGTCTAGAACATTAATGAAAAAATTCTTTGAGCTATGCTTACAAAAAAGTGGTGCTTATAATCACACCCACACTTCCACCTGGAGAAATTAGTAAGGCAAAAAATCATTCATTATACTCTTTTAAGAAATATACTTTCATGTCATAGTTTTTATGTGACACTACATTCCACTGAAGAAGGTAATTGGCTTCTTTTTCAGACTTGAACTTCTAACTGTTTGTATTGCCAAATAACTTGGAATTCCTATTACAGATTAGGTTTTATAAGATTGTATGCATTACTAAAAGACTGCATTTGTGCCAAGAACAGTTTCAGTGAGACAATCACGACATGCAGCCTTCAAAGTGCCCTTATCAATGTTTCTGAAGACCTCACATCAAAGGAGATATGGGGGATAAAGCTTTGAAGAAAGTTGTCCTGTCTATTCAGATGTTTATTGACGCATCCTCCAAAACTGAACAGAGCCTTTCGTGCTTAAAAATTTGATAAATGGGTAATGGGGACTAGGTTTGTAAGCCGGTTGAGCTCAGCTGAGTAAGAAGTGGTAGATACAACACTGATATACTGTGAAGACCTTGTAAAGAGAAGTAGCTTACATTGATGCAGCAAAAAAAAAGGGAGGGGAAGTGAAGAGAAGAAAATGGTATTTTGAATACCATCCTGGATGGATATGAGCATTACTGAATTCCTCAAAGCCAGAGAAAAGGAGGTGCTGTGAATAACAGAATTGTGATTGTCCCTCGTGATGCCAAAGATGTAGCAGAAACAACTGGGAGGATTCAGACCTCCCAAGGCCTCTTTGGGTATTCTGCTCTTCAGTAGCCTAGATCTAGATCCATGTTAGTATAACATGTCATTAGACAAAAAAATGTGTCCAACTTATTTTTTTATCCTAGTGCTTTGCTTATCACAGTAGAAAACCTAAAATTGAATTGAAGCACTGAATTGTATTGAATGATTAATAAGCAAATTGTATCATCATGTACATGTACAGGTCATTGGTCTATTTTATTTGCCAATTTCTCCTTTTCTTTAAGTGTTTGACTTCTGACTTTTCTGTCTGCCTGCTTTGGTAAGATTCTTCATTTAATGCCTTGCCTGTGTTTAGATGAGATTTTGAAACATGCTGTTCATAAAAATGTGTTCAGGGTGGTTTGCGCTTCAAGCCTTTGCTTGTAGGAAGAGCTTGAAAACAAACTTTTAAAATGCTTTTCCTGTCTGGAATGCTGCAGGAAGGACCTTTGGTCCCTGGGTCCCTGCTGCTGGACATCAGGAGAAGGAAAGGCTGCAGTGCTTTTTCACCCGAATCACCTCTTTATCCAGAACTCAAGAAGGACAGCATCACAAGCTAGGAAGAAGCTGTTTTCTCTTATCCATCAATGAAAATGGAAAGTGTGTTTACACTGGTTGTACACTTGATTGGCATAAAATCCCAGACCCTGCTGGTGGGACTGTAGGATTAATTTGAATTATATGGGCTTCAGGACTGGGCAATGATAATGAACTGAGAAATGGGCACGAGGCTGTTGCATAGCAGCTATATTTTGATTCACTGCCACCAAGCACTGATGCTTTTTCTCTTGAGTGGGAAAACCTGACAGCACAAGGTTGTTCCTATTTGTGGAAGGCCTTTTATAAAATAGAGAGTAGAAGGAAGCCAGAAGATCTGATTGGTCTGTTTGAAGTCTCTCCTTTTCAGCCACTGCATAAGGCTGAGATCACATTAGTGGGCACAGATGGTAAAGTCACAGGACAGGCCAAGGCACTGATTCCCAGAGGACTGGAGACAGGCATGTGAGAGCCACTGACCCCATCCTGTGGGCCAGTGGATGGGGAAGTGCTACTGCTGTGATGAGGGTAGTTTTGCCTTCAGGACATTCAGAGTAATTGGTAGAGATGGCAGTTAGGAGGTTATCAGCAAAACCTTTGTTTGTGTGTGAAGGTTAGTTATTTGGACAACCAGTCCATACATAGATACTAAAGGGAATGTGCTGTACAACAACATCCCTAATCCAGTGACCATGAGTGCTGTGAGAGCAGGAGGGGAATGGATCACAGATAATGGTGAAGCTTGAGTGCCTTTTCTATAAGGCATCTCCTAGGGTTACTTTTGGAGGTAATGCTGGATCCAATGTACCACTGGTTTGACCTACAGGGCATTTCTTACGTTCATTTTGGTACCTGCTGTGTCTTCTCGCACAGATGTCAGTGTGGGATTTTTTTTTCCCCTTTAGCAGAATTCCCCTAATGGGTTTTGCAGGATCTAAGCAACATTATTAATCTTGCCACTTCCTCTCCATGTGCATGACATGTTTCTTTAAACTTGCCCTCTCTCATACAGAAATGACTAGCAACAGGTCTGCCTGTTACAAAACCAACCCAGATCCCAAACAAAACTGACACCTGATTCTCTGGGATCCTTATGCTGGGTGAAGGACAAGAGAGCAAACACTTTAAAGTACTCATAAAAGTCATTTGGACATTATACCAATGTGCTTGGTGTGAGAACAATTTTTTTTATGTCTTTATTCATTTTTATCCCAATCTTAAGATTCTTGGTTTTAACTGAAAGCATTGAAGTCTTCATTCACACAGCAGGCAGAGATGCAGGCTTGTCACTGTTTAAGGCAGCTGGGACTGTGTGTGGATCTTGGTTACCTGGGAATCTGAAAGAAAATCAGAATGATTTGCTCTACCTGTTTTGTTTATCTTTCCAAAGCGGGTAGGAGGGTGGTAAAGGACATAAAAGTCACCCTGGATAGAGGTTTTTTAGACTACAGGGGCTGTCTAATATTTTGTAGAGTCCTTTGCTTGGCTAAAAACTTTACTGTTGCTTTTTTACAGCTGATGTCATGTAAAGAATGGCATGAACTTTTTTAGTGGCTGCTTCCAGTGTGTAGTAGTAATTATAAAATAAGAGTATGGAAAGTGTTGTCTTACAGCACAGGAAGAACAAACCACCTTAAAAAGATGTTGTGCTTATGATTCAATTAAACAACACAAGAATGGCTAGAAGTAATTTTAATCTCTGGATGTGAAATACCCCTTCCATCACATCATACAATTCCACCTTTCTGTCCTGTGATAATGACAGGGAGCCTGAACTAATCTGGCTACTTTCAAAGCAAAAATGATACAGATTCAATGAATGGTACCAGTCATAGAGCTACTAAGGGAAGAAGCAGTCTGACTTGTGTGATTATGTTTATATAAGTTTTGGATTTCTTACTAAGTTTCCAGTTACTATGGAACTGCCAGCACCTGCCGAAACAGTGCTCAGGGTGTCACAATCGTTTTATCTCACAAATGCCAAATGCTTCAGAGCACAGAGAACTGGACAAGCTTAATATTTTTCCCTGCAGTTTGCAGAAATTTATCCTTTATGGATTTGACCTGACATTAAATATTCCAGACATCCACAAGCATAGGGAGACTTCAGTGAAGTTTTTTCATTCCCTCCTGTCAAATTAAGTATATCTTTTCACAATGTGTTGTGTGCTTGCAATGTCTGCATTTTCAGGTGAGATTGTTAAACCAGTTTACCTGCGTCAGGAGCTGTCACCAGCTCCAGTCAAAGCATAAACCCACCCTGTTGTTGTTTGGCCACAAGTAAATATGCTTACTGCAGGTAGTAGGTCTGTCAGGTACTTCATATCAAAAAGAGCTATCAAAGACAATGTGTACTCAGGTTGCTCTTCTATCTGTGATAATTTTGCATTCACAGCAGTTCAAGCAATGACAGCATTTCCTTGAGATTAAAAAAAAAAAAAAAAAAAAGGGGGGGGGAATTTAACAAGAAATGTGTGTGAAGTCCAACATATGTTGTTTGGGCACATTTGTCCCACAATCAAAAAGCAGATATGCTAGGCAGCTGGGTTGCTGGTTTAAGACATGTCATTGTGGTGGATTCTGCAACACAGATCAATGGCAAAAGCCTAACTTTGGGAATTGAACAGCAGAAGTGCAAGCAGGATTTAGATTTCAACCTTTGCTCCTGGTTCTAGATATACCATAAAAGTCAAATGTAGACACAGAGGTAGAGAGAGAAAGATTGGTGAAATGTTGAGTCACTGTCACCTTATTTGCCCTGGCAAACTCATAAGGGAAATGGAAAAAGTCAGAGCCGTGCGTTTAAAAATGCATGCATTTGAAATGAAGTTTCTATGTTGAGTAAAGTACCATGTCTCTTATTTTTACTCACACGTAGCTCTAAGAATGATGATGAGTGCAATACTTTAAGGAATATTTCCACAAGTTCAGGATCTTGACATGAGATGTTGAAATTTCATACCAAATTCATTCGTATTAATTATTGTATTAATGCCTGTTTCTAAAGCAGAGATGGTATTTTTCGACGTCTTCTCGGTGATGTTCTTGAATGTATAATTCCCTGTGTAAATTGTATATTGATAAGGCCAGGATAAAAATTGCACATGCACTATGTGTCTCTCCGGACAGATGCACTTAGGTCTGGGAGAGAGGGAGCTGTGGCGGTCAGCGGTACCCAGAGGTTGCAGGGAGCATAGGTTGCAAGAGCTCATGGGAAAGGCAAAGATTTGGGGGTCCTCTGAGGTAACACAGGGTATAAAGGCACTATTTACTTAATCTCACACCGTACTAGGCTTCCATGTTAAGTGAGCGCTGCCATGTGGTCTGAGGATCTTTTTTTCTGCTCTCTCACATAACGGTTGGTGGAGAAATAGTTGGTGGTGTGATTTATGCCCTGGGGATGTGTTATGATATCATTCCACTGTTTTTCATAACAGAAACATTTCATAGTAGGAAAAAACCAAACATACTAATGACAAAGTATTGCACCTTTGAGGCTGTGTATAGTCTTCAATTTGTAAAACTACTACATCTTCCTAAAGAGGTTCTTTCTTCATAGGTAGATTTAGCAAAGAGTATGTGTATACATATACACACACAATCTTGTTTCTACGTGTTTTTTCATGTGGAAGCAAATCAATGAAATGATTTATAGTAGCCAAAGCATAAATACATTAGAGCTTCTCGGTTTTGCAAGATGCTCTGATTTTACTGGGTTCGTTCCAAGCATCATGTACAAACAGTGTATCTCCCAATATGCCTGAAGTGTTTGCTGATTTTTAGATTTCATGTTTCATGAGTAGTTATTATAAAGAGAAAAATGTTACATTTTAGTGAATTGTGGAAACACAGATTACTGGGAATTGTTAGGAAATTTAAAACCAGGCAAGATATGGGGATGGAGGGGTAGATTTCTTAAGGGACAAAACCAGAAAATAGAAGGAGGAATAAAGTTAATGATATGAAATTCCTCTCATGGAAAGATTGTGGAAAATAATCTGATTAGCAGGGCTGATTTATATTACTGAAATTACCAGTCATTTAATTTTAAGAAAATTTTTAAAGTATTTTCCATCCTGGTGGAAATCAAGAATATCTTTTATTTCAGTAAAAGCGAAGAGAGTGAAAAGCATGGGGCTCTTAACATGGATAGTGATTATGTCTGAACTCTCAGTATTCTCTGTTGATCATGCAGCCCAGGGATCTACTGGAGTGCACCTCAGCTCCTGATCCTGTACCAGTGTTTCCTTTCAAAGGCAAACCTTTTGGACAAAGGGATGGTGCTTGGGCAGGTCATGGCCAACCATGGAGTCAGAATGCAACCAAGGTTTGCACAGGAGACCAGGACCACAGGATTCGCTGCACCTGCCAAGACTGCATCTGCCATGCAGTCTGGGCTCAACTAGATTGACCTTACAGAGTGTCTTTATACCTTCTATGTCTCGGTTCGCCCACCTATAAAAAAAGGAGTAATGCAAAAAAACTGGAGAGAATCTTAAAGACAATGCACTAATCTGAGCTAAGTAAAAGTAATAGGTCCTTTAAGGTGAATTTATCAACTGCTGCAATATCATGCCAGCTTGCTTAGTTTGTATTCTTCAAAGCACCCTGTGCCTTTACCACTGCCCATTCAGCTGAATGGCATATGTCACCATCTCTTCCTCTTGGAAAATAAATCCATATATTTTCATGAATATTGCACATTTTTGCAATATATATTTGGTGTAGAAAAAACCTTTTCATCTGACTTGTTTGCATGAATATGTTTTTGTACATGAGCCAATCTCAATGGGGAGAATGCTATAAATCTTTTGGCAGTCTGGGAAACAGTCTCAGAAGAAATATTTGTAATAAGCCATATTTGTTTTACATCTGTTCTTGGCAAGAGAGTGGCCGAAGAAAATTTTCCTCCTAGGACACAACCTGCACTACTATTTGCTGCTCTAACAGACTGAGGACATTTAGGGTGACATAGTTGAAAAACTTCTGTGAATACTGACGTCTTTCAGAATTTATTGCTATGGAATATAAAATGGACAATGTTTGAAGCTGAAGAGATTGCTTCCTCAAGAGGGCTTAGAGCTTTAAAAAATTGCAATAATTTTGCTTGCTAATTAGGTAGGTCCGTACTGCCCTTGATAGGTTCAGTTTACAATGGAGGTTACATGCTGAGTTCTGTAGCTGTGTTTCACAAACATTGACAATAAACTGATTCAAGAAGTTTCTCTTAGAGATAGGCCTCCATTATTGCTGAAAAAGACTAAGCGTTACACTGCTTCTGGAGAGTTTCTGCCTAGGACTATTGCTGTTTTTTGCTTCACTGATAAAGCAGTCATTTACAAATTTTTCCATTTGTTCTTATTTTCTTAGAAGCTGAGCTGAGTAAGCAAAAGATGACTATGATAATTTTCAGACAGGTGAGAAAAAAAAAAGGGTATTTGTCTTAGCCTACCCTTTTCTTTAAAAACTCTTCTTCAGAAAATGTAGGTCATCACCAGTAAAACACATTTTCCTCATGGCCAGCTGAGTTGTAGGGAGCATGGCTCGTTGAAAATGGAAATATTTTAGACTTGTGCCTGCAGAGGACCGTATTTAAAGACAGATGTGCGGAAATAATATCAAATAAATTCAAGCATTACCTTGCGTGTTTTTAAAGTAAAATCAGTAAGGTTTGGCTCAGTACCATTGTGCTTTATCTTAAGGTGTCCCTTGTTCATTGTGCTCTTCCTCACAGGGAGCTCTTTAGGTGTGCATGTTTTATGCTGTTAAGGCTTTCCAATTCAGATCCTGTGAGCGCTTTCTCTGAAAGGTGAATCTTTTCCAGCATTATATCACAAGCAGTTGAATGGCTGGTCCTGTCACTCCAGGGTTTGTACAGAGTCCTGTATGTGCTATCTGAGTAACGGCCATGAAACGGTAACATCTAGTGCACCAAGACTCCAGGACAACCTGGTTTTCTCTTTGAAAAATATGAAAATAGGAAGAAATGGCAATGGATGTCTGTGACATTTGCTCCTCGCACCTACGAAAGGCCACAGGATTACTTGGCTCATACTGAAGCTAACTGTAGTCAGAAGGGAAACCCTGCCTGGGTTATAGGAATACTGAAGGGAGCAAGCCATTACCTAGCAAGCAACATGATATTCTGTTCTGGCTGACATGCAACTTGATTCTGACTAACAACCCCCGCCCCTGACATTCCAGTAAACCTTATAGGCTAAATGGGAAAAAAGCAAGAAAATCTGTTAAGCCAAAGAAAAATGGAAGTAGAGATCGGTAGTGAAATTCTTGTGATTTTTAAATCCTCTTCATGATGTCAGCTAGCATTGGTTTTCCAGTTGAAGTGCCACATTTGGTCTGTTACCTACATGGTTGTCGTAGTTTAACCCCAGACAGCAACTAAGCACCACACAGTTACTCACTCACTCTGCCCACCGTCGTTCCCCCCCCCCCCCCGGGGGTGGGGGGGGGNAAGAAGAAACTAATAATGATAATAATAACAATAATAAAATGAAAATAATAATATTAAAAGGATTGGAATATACAAGTGATACACAATGCAATTGCTCACCACCTGCCGACTGATGCCCAGTTAATTCCCCAGCGGTGATCCCTCCCAGCCCCACTCCCCCCCCTTTATATACTGGGCATGACATCTCATGGTATGAAATACCCTTTTGGCCAGTTTGGGTCAGCTGTCCTGGCTGTGTCCCCTCCCAACTCCTTGTGCCCCTCCAGCCTTCTTGCTGGCTGGGCATCAGAAGCTGAAATATCCTTGACTTGGTATAAACACTACTCAGCAACAACTGAAAACATCAGTGTGTTATCAACATTCTTCTCATACTGAACCCAAAACACAGCACTATACCAGCTACTAGGAAGAAAATTAACTCTAGCCCAGCCGAAACCAGGACAATGGTTGATATAAATACAAATACCGAAGTATATTGGTGAGCCAATGAACTTTCTCCTTTCTGTTAGAAAAATGTGCTGAGATGGGTTTGTTATGTGGGATTTTCATGTGCTGGAAAAATATTTGGGGTCAACCTAGACTGTACAGTCTTTGGGGCACATGTTAGGTCTGCTTTGCTGTTATAGAGGTCTGAGCATACTTCTAACGCTGCAGAAATAGACTATATTATCTGATTTGTAAGCTCAAAAAGTGAAAACCTGTGACATGTTTGCTCACTGCTGAACCAACACATCTATTAGACTTTCATAGGGCATGCAGAGCTGATTAGGAATTAGAAAATCATGCAGAAGTGGGTTGGATTTATAAAATGTCTGTCAGATTCGAATTTAATTTTGTTTAAAAACACCCTGAAGCCTATTAGAAAAGTAGTATCTACCTGCCGTGAGAGGTATTGTAAGAAGATCCCTGCATTTGGCAAGTATACTCAATAGTATTATCTATAGTTAAGCCTGCTTGATGTTTCCTATCATTAAACCCTTTTTAACCTTGCTTTTAAAGTTGCTTTTAATCTTGCCAAGCTAAGACTAAAATTTTCCATGCCATATCTTTGCCTCAGGTTGCGTTTTGTATTTTATATTTGGAAAAGAATCAGACTTGTCTGAGGGTAAGGTAATAATTTTGGTGTTTCTCTCCTTTTGGGAAGCTTTACAGTACTATACTTCAATAATGAGGCTTTAAACTTGTCTTTGCCATACACCTCATGATTATCCACCCCAAATCAGCTCTGAGATATTGTAATTTACACAGAGTTGGGAGACTTCCCAGAGCTCTGCAGTCTGTCCTTGCTCATCACGCTCAGTTCCTTCCCAGCTCCTAGGAGGAGCTGGATTTCACACATGCACTTTCCATAGGACAGTTAGGCATACTCCCTTCATCTGGTGCACTAAAGTCATGCTCCTCTTGAAAATGATACCTCACGTGGTCTGGGAATGAGTGCTTGGTTCCAGTTTAGTTACTGAGACAGAAAATAAAACTAATGTCTGCTCACAATCACCTTGCTGGTGTCCACACATTGTGGAGGCAGAATCTGTCTGGTGTCACCAAAAAGAGGGGCAAAAGCTGAACTGAGGAGGAAAGAAGTGAGAAACACCAACAATTCATTCCAAAAAGGAAATTAGTTCTAAGGAGTTAAAAACAGGTTCTGCGTATTACAGAGTAATGAGCACAATACAATAGCCAAGTGACGACAGGGGTCCAACAGAAAGTGATTGTGTGCATTCATGTAATGAAAGCCTGTATTGCCTGATTAAGTCTGCCCAGGCAATTTTCATTCTGGCCTTCCTCAACCTCTGAATGCTTGGCTTTGAACCAAAGCGTTCTTCAAGTGCTCCTAACATATAATGTGTCATATATAAATGATGCCTTTGTTTTGAAGTTTGTCACTTCACTGCTTCCTTCTCTTCACTGAAGAAAACTAAAAGTCATTAAAGCTGATCATGAGCAAAGAAAAAATATATTGGTAGAAAGAATTTTGTGCGAAAGTCGGAGTTGTAGATTGGAATCCTGAGGTTGTTTGGTAGCAGCTGAAAAGAAAATTACAGTTTCGACATGTGGAACAGGACAGCTGGACTCTTCATCAGTCCTTCTGCTTTGATATGCAGAAGTACTTGCATGTTAGCTTCAAAACAGATTTGACAGAGAAACTGCTGGCTTACTCCAAGCTTTCTCCAAAACACTTGAAATGGTCATTCAGGATTTTTTATTTATGAAGAGCACAAAAAACCCAAACCCAGACAATTCTGTTTTACAAGCCAACCATTAAGGATAATGAGGAAAAAAACCCACATCCTTGGATTGAATCAGGGCTGAAACAGCTTCAAAAGGAATAGAATTTCTGGGGCAGTAATTTTGACCTTGCATCAATACTGTCTTCATTTGCACTCCTTATTTTGACCAGTAAAAACGTGATCCAACTCACCTGCCCCTTTTACGTAGGAATAAGCTGCAAAGTTCATGTGCTCCTATTATTCATTTGCTTACAATTCAAAGTAAGTTTCAAGTTAATTAATAATTAAAAGACAAATTGATCTGATGTAGGCTGGTATAGAACAGCTTTTAGAGGAAAGTAAACTTGTGCTTGTTGGTTTTTTTTTGCTTCTTTTCCTTTTCAGTCTGTTTTGACTTTGTTCAGAGGGACAAAAAAAGAAAAAAAAAGGCAAAAAACCCCCAATATCTGCTTCCTGCACTGGAGGGATTCCTGATCCAATGGAGTGTGGGCTTGTTTGGCACACCTGTGTATTGAGGAACCCCAAGACAAAAAGGAAGCAGTAGTCCCCTGCTGGGGGAGGTTGCACTTTAAACACAGACACACAAACACAGTAGGTGGAAGACAGAACAGAATGGAGAAAACCATATTCTTTCCTCTTAGTGTCTGGATCTTGTTTTTCTTAATTTCAATTTGCTGGAGCAGGGGCATTCGTGTAGAAGAATGGAGACCATGTTTGGTGTCAGAAGATGGCTGTGTAGACCTGACTATGCCACTCCAGTTCCACTTCCTCTTCTCCTCTCCCCCTCTTTTCCCTTCCATTTTTACAAATTAAGATTCTCCTTAAGTCTCCAGTAGATGTGTTCACTTGCACGTGCACACTTTTTGGCTTCCAGTCCCTGTAGTGACTCACCTAGCATACCATTCCTCGTGTTTCACACTCAGAGCTGCACGACTACTGCTGTGACTCGGGTTAGAGCTCCTTACAGCTTGAACCCACTCTGCCAGAAAAACCTTTGATCTACCCTCAGAGTTCTTTGTGATCTCAGCTAGCAGACTCTCGGCAAAGACAGCTACTGGAAGGAGAGTGGGGAGTAGCCAGAGAGACCAAAGTGCTTAAGGATATGCTGTCTGCCCCTAGAATCCAGATTATTGAACTGCATCGTGTATTATGTTCTAGAGATGAAGCACAGAAATCCCAGAAAAGAATGTACTATGTGGAGACCAGTTGTCCAGAAATCTCTGCACTAGCAAAATGTGCACCTGAATGGGACATCTTAGTTACTTCAGTAACCACAACAGGAGAAGCCTCTTTCTTCTCTCAAAGTAAAGTTAGTTCTGCTGTATTTTAGTCTTGTGTTCTAAAATCTTGTCAGAGGATGCAGAACAAAATACCAAGGTGTTCAGATAAAAATTTTTAGCAGGTTTTTCTAGGTGACAAACTTAAAGTGTTGTTGAAAAGATGGATTTTAAGTTCCTTTTTAAATACTTGTACTCTGACAGTTCTGTTGGTATTATCTGCTGCAAATTGATCACAAGTGTGTGTGTTGCCAGCAAGGGTCAATTCAAACATACAGTGCAGTTACTCACTTGTAAGTGAAGCTTGACTATGGATAATTCTTCAGAGTTTAGTGATTCACACCTATTGCATATCTTTTGTATAAAGTGGGAACAGCCTTTCTTGTGATCTTGCTGGCTTTTGAAGCCCAGAAATTGTCTAGAAAATCTGGCTTAATAATGCCATGTTTTGCATGGGAATACTTTGATTTACAGACCCTTAGGGCTCCTGGGCTGTAAACTTGTTCCAGCTTAGCAGCAGAAAATGAGATGTAGCAATACTCTACTTACTATCTATAAACATACCTGTAATTTAACATGCATTTTCCTGTGTTTCTTCAGGAGTGCACATGATCAAACTTATTCACTGTACAGGATATATCTTTTTAAGAGACCTAAAAAGCACAGGTTTGGCTTTTGTTTCAGTCTGTGTCAGACACCTCCAAAAGGGTTTTAGAAAGTCTCACTCCCTTCTAGAAGGTAGAACAGAAAATGTTACATGCTGCCATTGACGTAAATATGTTATTGACAGTCTTGCTGCCACTTTTTCTGACAAAGCACACAGTGGAAAACCAAATACAATAAGTGCATTTTTTTTCTATAATACCAACACAGATATCTGTTGGAGGTGGAGAGTTTAGTCCTACTGCTTTAGGTTAATGTGGAACGGGGAATGTGACAGAAACAGGGCTGGTTCCCCTCCAGAAAACTTCTTCTGCATAACAAAAGGTAAATCCTCTGGGAAAACACTCAATGGGAACAGAGATGTAGAAAGAGATCTACATAGATACAGATTTGTATATGGTTAGAGAAGATCTGCAGTACTCTAGCTGGAGTACAGAATATTCAGGGGAACTATTGAATCTGAAGGTGTTGGAAAGTTTGGCAAAATTAATGATTTATGTATTTTTTTCTTCCATAGAAGCATGCAGAGTAAGCTGGAAGGGAGCCTAATGGGTCATCTAGTCAAACTTAATGCAGGATTAGCACTTTATGGCTTTCCTGTGAGACATTTGCATGACTTGGTGTCTTGGAGGATTTCATACTTTTCCTGGGCACTTTACTGCAGTGTTTCACTATGTTCCAGTTTAAAAGATTGAGGAACATTTTAATTTTGTTATATATCTATTTCATAAGTCCTGAGAAAAGGTGTTCTTACT
>VYZV01036442.1:183733-204136 GCA_013401275.1 Pandion haliaetus | reverse complement strand
CCCCCCCATCCCCATCCCTCTGTACTCCTTTCTGGGGATGCTGTTTGCATCCCCAAAAAGCTTGTTTAGCTTTTTGTCATATAACCTAACATTATCCATTAATGGTGTGCTAGAAGTCAAAAAATGATGACATTTCAAGAAAAATGTGTATAATATTACAGTGCAGAAGTAATGTCTCTTTGTGAAACATTCATCAGATGGCCAGCATCTCACCGGGATGAGAGATGACTCCAGAGTGGAGACGTTGGCCACATTCTCAGTGTACATCAGCAGATGTGAGGGGGGGTGATGGAATAAAAAGTGGCTTGGCACATTCTTTGCTAGCAAGTCTCTCAGGTTCTGAGAACTGTTCTGGCTTTGGGCACGAGTCTGAGCATTTTGGGCTGTCCTGCACTCTGCCTTCACTGCAGCCACAGAATGGGGCATGGTTATCAAGTCTGAAATGATCACTGTAGGACACCCACTTTAATAGCTGCCCTGGCTCCAATTCAGTCTGACATTCTCCTGGATAGGCAAAGGTTCTCCAGGAGTTGGTGTGTTTTCCCTAAAAATGGTCCAGATATTGTTGAGCTCATAGGAATGTACCAGGTCAGTACTTAAGGCTTTCAATTTTTTCAGCAGGTTTTGCGCAGCTTTAGCTGATCTTAGCAGAGTATTTTGAAAGAGCCAGCTATACCGGGTTGGATTCTGCAGAGATTTGCTACTTCCCCTGCAGTAAACATTGAAACATTGAAAAGCTGAAGTTAATTGGGGAAGACTGTGAGATGTAGACGGCAAACAAAGAGGTGAGGGATCAACTGCTCTGGGAAGCCTGAGCTTTAACAAGCACATCATGCTAGCTTTCAGCATCACTGGAAAGTGAAGGACTGCTGCCCCTGTGTCTACCTAGGCTCTTGGTGTATCACACCTCTGACATATGTCTCTTCTTTACAAAATAAAACCAGAATATCCTAAATTTTTTTGACATTGTGGGCCATGTGTTTCAGCGTCATCCATGCTACTGGAGGGCACCAGTGTCTTCTTTGCTCCTGGAACCAATATACTTTCATTCACTTAACAGGGACCATTTATGGGATTTTTTCCACATGCTTTCCACTCATTTTTCTCAATAAGCTGTGCAGATAAATCCTTTAAAGGGCTTTGGCTGTAGGCTACTGTTGCCACTTCTTGGAATGGTGTTGCTAAAACACATCATGCAGACCCTCAGGACTCACTGCTATGGCAGAACAGGTATCTCTATCATTTTCACATGCCCGAGGTATGGTAACACCTTTATTTATGCTTCAAAAAAGCACTTCAGAACTCTGCAGCCAAGATCTGAATATATATGTTTCAATAGCTTTTATTTGCACAAAGCATGAGTGTATGCAGAGCAAGTTGTGCATAAACATGTTAATGGATAATATTTGCAAATGTCTCATACTAGCAAAAGTTATCTCTAGAAATCAGCACCCATTTTCTAATGAGGTCCATTTATTTATCAGGGATGCTAGGAAAATGTCACAAAAAATGTCTGTGAGATTGCTCAACTGACTTGGCAACTCATTTCAGCTAGTTAGCAGGGAGATTCTAGCTACCAACAAGTATGATGCAACGTGAACACTTTTAGGGTTCTAATCCTTCTGCTTGTTTGCTTAGTGAAAGTTTCTACCAGCTAGACTGATCGCTCTTTCAGTGCTTTAAATCAAACATACCCGGAGGCCTCAAGATGAGAAAAATAAATATTTGCAAAAAACCCTGTCTGTTTGCAGGGTTCTCCTTAGCCTGTTTCCTCTCTGACTCTTTCATTTTCCTGCCTGTACACTCTTCAGAAACTTAAAAGGAATACACAGAGATCATGGATACCTAAAAGCAATATTAAAGAGGCTAATAGGCAGGGCTTGTGAGTTGTAGGAGGAGATTATAAGCAAGAACAGGATAGCCTTTCAAGGGAGTTTTAACCTTTATACAAGCTTGACTGCTTTGAGATCATCCTGTTCAATAGAAAGAACCAAAATAAAAGTAAACCAGAAGGGCAAAAATTTGCAGTTTGTTACATTTAATAAAAAGGTTTAACAACAATTTCTATTTATTCCTTGCTTGGAGAAAAAGGTTGGTCTTTCATAAAATGCCTTAAATTGTATTTCACTGAAGTCAAGAAATGTAAAACTCAGCTATCTTTATCTCACCAGGTTTAGTTATTTGTGAGGAGGAGTGTTTACATACAGTAAAAAAAGGCAGAGATATTTGTGACCTTGCATTTTTTTCTGTTATTGTTAATTTGACAGCATTTCTATTGGAACATAGATGTAGAAGGGATATTTTGGGGTCGTTGGGTCCAGAATCCTGGTATTGCAGCCAATGTCAATATATATCGATATTCGCCTCCATAGAAACTGATCAAAGTCTATTGGGTAGCTAGGAGTAGTCAGATTAAAAACTTATTAGAATTTTTTTTCAGAACTTAAATTCTGTAATGACTACAGACCTTTATCTAATTTCCAGGCTAAATTTGTCTTTATCTTTTCTTACTAGATAGTCATACGTTAAAATATACTGTGAAAGGATAAAATTAATAGAGGGATATTGTAACAATTTGTGAATCCAGTTAAATTCTCCAGAGCAGGGGATACTGTGCCAGTACAAATATTTGCATGGTACTAAAAATTAATGTATATGGAAGAACATAAATTGAGTAATTCAGTGTGAGCTTTTAAAACTTCCACATGATTTTTGCATCTCACTTGACGAATGTAAAGGATACGTTGGTAGAAATCTCTGAAAGTGCAATGAGGCATATTATACTAGGACCTCCCCACTTGGTGAGCACTTCCATCAGCTCCCTCAGCACCCTTTGGTGGATCCCATCTGGCCCCATAGACTTGTGTGTGTCTAAGTGGTGTAGCAGGTCGCTAACCTGGGAGGTCCCAGATGACTTCAGGTTGCCACACGTGACACCCATCTACAAGAAGGGCCAGAAGGAGGAGCCGAGGAACTACAGGCCTGTCAGTCTGACCTCAGTGCCAGGGAAAGTTATGGAGCAGATAATCTTGAGTGCCGTCACATGGCACATACAGGACAACTAGGTGATAGGCCTAGTCAGCACAGGTTTACAAAAGGCAGGTCCTGCTTGACTAACCTGACCTCTTTCTATGAACGGGTGACCTGCCTAGTGGATGAGGGAAAGGCTGTGTATGTTGTGTACCTGGACTTCAGTAAGGCCTTTGACAATGTCTCTCATGGCATACTCCTTGAGAAGCTGGTGGATCATGGCTTAGACAAGTGTACTCTTTGCTGGGTTAAAAAAAAGGCTGGATGGATGAGCCCAGAGGGTTGTGGTGAATGGAGTTAAATCCCGTTGGCAGCTGGTCACGAGTGGTGTTCCCCAGGGATCAGTATTTGGGCCAGTCCTGTTTAATACAATACAATACTTTATCAATGATTTGGACGAGGGGATTGAGTGCACTCTCAGTAAGTTTGAAGATGACACCAAGTTGGGAGGGAGGGTTGATCTGCTTGAGGGTAAGAAGGCTTAACAGAGGGATCTGGACAGGCTGGACCAATGCGCCGAGGCCAGTTGTGTGAGGTTCAACAAGGCCAAGTGCCGCGTCCTGCACTTGGATCACAACAACCCCATGCAACGCTACAGGCTTGGGGAAGAGTGGCTGGAAAGTTGCCTGGCAGAAAAGGACCTCGGGGTGTTGGTTGACAGTCGACGGAATATGAGCCGGCAGTGTGCCCAGATGGCCAAGAAGGCCAATGACATCCTGGCCTGTATCAGAAACAGTGTGGCCAGCAGGAGCAGGGAAGTGATCATCCCCCTGTACTCGGCACTGGTGAGGCCACCCCTTGAGTAACGTGTTCAGTTTTGGGCCCCTCACTAGAAGAAAGACATTGAGGTGCTGGAGCGTGTCCAGAGAAGAGCAACAAAGCTGGTGAGGGGCCTGGAGCACAAGACCTATGAGGAGTGTCTGAGGGAACTGGGGTTTAGCCTGGAGCAAAGGAGGCTGAGGGGAGACCTTATGGCTCTCTACAACTACCTGAAAGGAGGTTGTAGTGAGGTGAGTGTCAGTCTTTTCTCCCAAATAACAAGTGATATGACAAGAGGAAATGGCCTCAATTTGCGGCAGGGAAGGTTTAGATTGGATATTAGGAAAAATTTCCTCACTGAAGGCATTGTCAAGAATTAGAACAGGCTGCTCAGGAAAGTGGTGGAGTCACCATCCCTGAAGGTATTTAAAAGACATGTAGGTGAGGCGCTTAGGGACATGGTTTAGTGGACTTGGCAGTGCTAAGTTAACAGTTGGACGCAATGATCTTAAACGTCTTTTTCAACCTAAACAATTCTATGATTCTAAGTGCAGTTTCAGGCAAATATAATTCCACATGCTTGAGATGCTACATCCAGCTCTGCTGCAATATCTAGATGCTCCTGTGAGCTACTGTGAGACTGAAGAGGTCTGTAAAAAAACCCCTGAGTATTCATATTTAGGCTAATACTAGCATTCAGAGAAGAGTAGTTTTCAGAGGAAATGATCTAAAAGCTTCATGGTGGTAAAGGGAAAACAAACAAACAAAAAAAACCAGCAGGAGATTAAATACATGCCTTTTTCATTTGGAAAGGTGTTAAAATGCTTTGTAAGATCCTTTTTGTACTTCACAGTTACACTTGCAGACCAGTGGAAATATATACACCTAACGAAAGTCACGGGTGGTGTGTGGAATTTCTTTCCTATTTTTAAGAGTAACTGCCTAGAATACTTGAACATGATTTTGTGTGTCTCCCATTGTCCCCTGGTGAGCAAAAAGAGAGTGCTTAGCTGAAAGTCCTGGCCCCATACTGCTGAGTCTGCAGTAAAAACCTATTTGAATCAGGGGATAAGAAGAGATACATTCTGCTGGAATTATCACAAGTTCTGAATGGCCTTGATAAACAGCACAAAGACAGAAATACTTCCCTTTTGACATACAAGCACTGTCCTTGTTATAAGGTCTTTGTACACAGTATCACCAAGCCCTGATTTTCATTGCATGTTTCCAGATGGTAACTTAGTAGAGATATTAATGAAGGATAATGTTTGAAGAACTTCTGTATAAATGCAATTCACTTCTCTCTCAGGCAGTCTGTGTGTAAATATTTTGAATTTTTATAACACACATTCAATCCTCTCAAAAACTAGAAAGAGCTAATACTTAGTTTAACAAAAAGCTTCTGGAATATTTACTTTTCTGGAGAAGGCTCTTGACCCTCAGCTTGTGTCATCTTAGTTCTGCTTTCAATGTGATCTTTTAGGTTTCAGCAACTATTACCTATTTGTGATACAGTACTGCCTGAAAGCCTCAATCAGCCTATTGTATATGAGTGCACCTCATACCTGCAGTGTGAGAACTTCTGAAGAACATCCTAACGACACTGCACTCTGAAAAGACAAGGAAGCCAGGTAGGAAAAAAAAAAAATTCTTCTTTCAGTGTGTACTGGGGAAGTAGAAGACAGACTGATGAAGTGAATTGCTCAAGTTCAAATGAGAAGGCTGTGGGAGAATTTGGACTTTGCAAGTCCCATACTACCAGCTTAACCACAGTTCTGTCTTTTCTTTGAATATAGACGCTGCACAGACTTGTCCAACCTTGAATCCTGAATGTTTGTGGCTGTCCAGGTACAAGTCCCACGCTGGGGCTATACCACACCACTGGTAGTGGGACTGTGCTGATGCAGGTCTTGTGAATACTCTGAAACCCTAGGTGTGGGATGAAGTCTGCTCATATGAACAGCTAAGCTGCTAGGCTGGCATTGCTTGGACTCCTCCAGGGCAGCTATTCCCTCAGCCCAGTGCAATCCTGCACTGGAGAGGTGAGACTCTTTGCAGAGCCATTCTCATTCTCTGTCTATGGACCATCATAGTCCTTACTTGCCCAGTCCAGAGGCCCTCAGCCCATTGTGGAGTTGGTATGTAGGTCATAGGGCTAGAAGTATGTACACGCCTGTACTAGGCTAGATTAAATATCTGGTGTTATCTAGTAAAGAAAACCGAACTTCTTCATCGTTACATGTATTCACTGGGGATGGTTCTTTAAACATTCCAGAGAATTGCTGTATGTCCACCTCAGTTTCTTATTTCTTTGTAGGTACATAAACTGGACATTTCCCTGTAATTTGCTTTCACCATGCAAGATACTTGGCTCCTTGATTATTGCTCTGTTGTACTTTCATTTCACCTTATGGGAAGGCTCTTTCCCTCTCCCTCCTTAATATAGCTTTTCTACTAGTAGCTTTTTATTGATGTCATGACCTTTGAACTACTGTACCATACTAGTGAACATGAAAGAAATGTTTAGCCATGAAGTCCTACAGTCTGCAACTATCAGTGCTCTTTTCATCCAGCAGCCACAACTTCCATTACTACTGCTCATCTGGGAGGGATTAGTAAAGACAGCTGGAGAAGACAGCCCTGACTGCAGTGATGGGGATATGCAAGGCTGCAGACTGGCCTGATAGCACAACATCTTGGCTTGTGCACCCACTGGTCTGCCCAGAGTGAATCTGAACAATTGCACATGGTTGTATGTTGATAAATCATGTTGGGAACAGACGAAGATTCTTGCTTTTGACATCTGTTTTCTTCCCAGCCAACTTCTGCTCTTCTGGTTGCACTGTTGAGATGCTTCAATCGAGCTTTTGATGATGAGAGTGAGAGGTTGCATGAAACAGCTATTCTGCTCTGAGCAACCTGTTCCTGAATGGACTATTATAGGGGAACCTAAATCACAAGAGAGCAGTTTTGTAACGTCCCATCTGCATAGTTTAAGCTGAGCCCTGATTTAAAATTGGCTTTTAGCACAAAACAAGTCTAAAAACAGATGAAGCACATTTATTCATACTTTAGCTGCAATTAGCATGCCAAAACCAACTTTGTTAAAAAAGCATAGCAAAAACTGTATTTCATTTGCTGCTATTATTGTTATCTTTGTGTAATTGATTGCTGGCTTACAAAAACAAAACTAAACAAAAAAGCTCATAAGAGCCAGTATTAGCACAGTGGTCCCAATGCAACACGTTCAAAGCAAGGAATCAAATAAAAAGTAGTGTCAGAGACAGAATGCTGTAAAAATCTTTTGTACTTCTGAGTTTAGTAGTAATTTAGGTTACAATGAAAATAGATTTATTTTGCTTCATTTACATGAAACCATTTTCTGGTGAATCCTTTCCTTCATTTTTTTGCATTTTCCTCAGTTTGGAAATTAAACTTTCTGCAGAGGAGAAGACTCAAAGTCTTCAGTCTGAAAAATATTCTGGCCCTGTTGAAGTAAGTGGTAAATCCCACTGATTCTGTAGAACTGAGATTCCAGCTACGTCTTTCTTCCAATCTCAATGGAGGGAATACATGTGAAGTAGGGCAGAAGGGCAGATGAAGAGAAAGACGGCTTTTGTGCTATGTGGTTTATTGGCTTCAGAGTTTTTCACATGGCATTTTAAGAAAAAAAATAATCTTCTGCGATTTAAAGGTGCTTTGATTGTTTGTTTGTTTCTTAAACAGGGGAAGCCTACAACATTTCTGAAAGCCATCTGAAAATGCTGAAGAAAAAAGTGAATGAGGGAGTGGTGAGTGAGTCAGTGAGTGAATGACAGTATGGCTTATCTTATAGACCCACTTCAGGTCCATGTTCTAGCACATACACAATTCTAAGCCAATTCATACCTTTAGCATTACTTGAGTGCTTGAGCACCTTGCTGCTTCTGAACCTTAGTCCTATGTGTATTGTAATCATCGCAATGAAGCTGAACTTTACGCTCCTTTATGAGCTTATAAAATCAATTCTCATGAAATACTAGAAAGCAGAGCACAGTTCAACACTGAGATCAAAAAATACTATTAAAGGATTTGAAGACATGTGAAAATCCCTTCAGGCCTTATGAAATATGTAAAACATACCAAAATAAAAAATAACCCTACCACCAAACCTGTTCTGTTTGTTTTAAGCACAGCATCTACTTTTGACATAGACTATAATATAGAGTGTCCTCACAGGTAAGGCTTCCTTCTAAGTTAATTTCTGCTATTATGATATGAAGGTTTGGATGTTAAATTATGCATTTGTTTTCAGATGTGAGGATTTCTCCCCTTCAGAATTACAGGGGGAACAAAGGCTGCTTTTGCCCCTCCATGGGGCCACTGTGTGCTTGCAGGCTGTGTGCTGCAGTGGGGAAGAGCAGTGCCACCCCACACCCACACGCATTATCACTGTGACCCCACTTGACCCTGTTTTTAGGAGGGTAAAAAACTGTGCTGCTTTCTGTAAATGCAGCTCACTGCATGGAGAGAGGAATTTGGCCAGCTGTGATTGTACAACAGATGCAAATAACTCTCATGTTTTCCTGTGACAAACTTGTTCACTGCATTTTTGGACTGGATTCCACTCAGACAGGCCATGTTAGCTTTTTAAAAGCCATCAGACACAAAGTAACGCACGATATTTTTTCTGCTGATTGTCTGCGCCGGTTTCCTTTAATGGTATTTCTGTTAGCAGTTCTGGTTGTAGAGGTTTTGAGGCAGCTATCTCGTAATCTAATCCATGTCAATTAGTCGTCAGTCCAGACAAAAGCCCTCTTATTCAGTTTGTGTAGCTAGCTCCCAATAAATCTTTCTTGTGCTCTATCAGCACATATGGTAGCATTTTTTTTCCCAGTCCTCATTTTGTAGCTTTTATGAACAGCTCCTCCCAAGAGATCAAAACCTCTTTCTCGCTCTGACTTTATTTTTTATGTTCTTACCCATGAGAGTAATGTAATAAAGAGTAAGTGAGTGAAGCTGAGTAATTACACACATCTCTCTGGTTTAACTAATATTTAACTAAGCTGTTTTGTCAGTATGAACATATACCACTTAACTCTCTATTCAGAAAAATGGATCAAAGTGAAGATGACATGTTTCTCCACAGGATTAAAAAAATGAGTGAAGAAGTTTGTAGGAACCCCAAAAAAGAAAACCAAAGAAAAGAAATTTCATTTCTTCAAGTTGAATTTGCTTTGTTTGGTGCTGGTTTGTGGTTTGCCTGGGGACTCTCTCATGAGTGACCCTAGAGGTTTGCTGCTTGGGAAGGCACTGGGTGCCCAGATTTGCTCCCCTAGTTGGTGGCCTTTGATCACTACTGCGATTAACATGGGGACAGGATGACCTAAATGAAAAAAGGCTTAAAATGAAGCATCTTACTGAGAAGTGTGCACTAGTGAAGTACAGCAAACAAGCCAGTGCTGTGGGGGAGCTAAGGCAAGACAACTTTTAAAAGTCTAGGAGCTAGGGAAGGTAGAACAACAAAACGCCAAAAGATAGTCTCTGAACTTCACTGCTAGTTTGCCTTTTCTGGTATGTGTGGGGTCTGTTCCTAGATGGGAACCTTGAACCTGGATGGTTTTGGTCAAGTCCTGGCCTGTAGTTGAAGGAAATGTGTCCCAGACAGTGAAAACCAGTGAGAGGCCAACACGAGGGATACTCTTTCCTGAACTCAAGAAGCAAGTGGAAAATCTGCAGGAAAAAATGCCTTCAGAGAAAAGGCCTTGGAAAAAAATGAGTTTCACTGACATGTAGGCCTCTAGAAATGAGGAAGGAAAATGGTACCAGGTGACAGAGGTAAAAGATACAGTGCCAGTGTGGAGGCAGGCAGTCATCCTTCCCAGCTAGCAGCCCATTACAGTCACAAACCACAAGACTGTCCTCACTGCATGCAATAGAGAGCTGGGTCTGATAATAGAGGCTGCAGGATTGCATTCTTCAAAGGCTGGGAGGTTCATGACTAGTGCGTGTCAGAGAGGAGCCAAGGGTGTTGGAAACAGTTGGCTGCTCCTCCTGAGAGGAATGATTCATCTGCCAACCAGCCCCAGCAGTCCACACAAAATGTGGTCATCCAAGAGCTCTACATAAGACATTGCACAATGGTTGCCAAGGGCCAACAGCTCCTTTGGTTGCGCTTTGCATTGGTGATTCCCATGAACTGTAACAGCTCTGAATGAGGATCTGGGGATGATCTGAAAGAGATGAGGCCACTCATCCCTGTCTTCCCAGCTGAAGATAAAAATCAGATATGAATGGATACATCCTGAAGGTGAAGAGTTCATTAAATGATATTAAGAGGTTGTTGCTGTGATGTTATCGAGATGTCCTCAGCCATGGAATAATGTTTCAAATGGATGTTGAATGCAGATTAAGTTCATTTCACAAATACTGGCTGAGCAGTTAACTCTCATGAGAAAGCCTTCAATTCAGATTGACACATGGTGACGTAGCAGGAGAGACAGAAGTGTCAGCAGGGTTAATACTATCTAAAAGATTGTTTAGCAAAGAAAATAAATTGACATGTATGTGCTCTAAGGGCAGGACAAGAACCAATAGTTACTTATTTAGCTAAATTTTCAACAGCTGAATCATCTTTATAGCCTGATAGTCTGAAGACAGCAAACCTTTCTTCTCTACGTTTAAAAGCTTCCTGTTGATCTACAGGAGAGTTTTCTAGGAGAAATAATCATATCAAACTTAATCTAGACAGCATGGTATAACAGCTGAGTCCACAGTGAATTTAAGTAATGCTTTAATCTTGCCCATTTCCTTTCAGAATAGCCTTGAAGCTATTTGGCTTCTCAGTTCTGCCATGTGCAAAATAATGATAATATTTATCTACCTCATAATTAAGGTTGGGAGTAATTAGTGTTTATGCAGACTCCTCAGTAAAACATAACCTGTGCACAGGTCTACTTGTATAATCACAGTTAGTCTTGCCATCAGAATAAATAGGCCACTTGTGTATATGTTTATTGGTGAGAAATTTGCACAACTGATGATAACAGCACACCCTCTGTTATTCTGCCATCTGCATCTTTTAAAAATGAAATGGTCGTATGACACCCACATGCACACACACATATATATGTTCTTAAGTTTAGATAAATAGGTGCAGGCTTTCCAGTTAAATACTAAACTATGTGGCAATAGGGAAAATACACTGATGGCAAAGTTAAAAACACTGAATATATAATATTCTTACGTCAATCTATGCATATAGATTGAAAGGATATATGAATTGTAAAAACTATTTACTTTGGCAAATCAGTGGAAAAGTCTGTTTCTGTCAAGCTCAGAAGAAAAATGGCATATGATTTTATATTAACAAGATGACTGAGGTGTTAAGATTTTTAGAATGCAAAGACAGATCACATTAATTACCAAACTGAGACTTTATTTAATTCAGGAAATGCTCAAGGTCATTTCAAGTTATCCATGTAACTTCCAAAAATTATAAAAAACGGGGGTGCTTTTATAGGCAGTTTGTATAAACAGTGTTAACTGCCTCATGTTGGTCTCTCTACCATGGAATCATGTGGGACAGTGGATTTATAGGAACTGTCTCTGTTGTACCCAGTGCACCTCCTCCCACTGTTGAAGTTGGTCGATTGTCCTACCTTACCCGTTTTAGTAATGCTGGGTGGACATCTAGGAGATTTCAGACATTTAGCATTAACTGCAGTATTGGGTGAATCTTCAGCAAAATTTGTAATGCCTATGTAGCAAATTTGTCCATGACATCTCTGGAGACTTTAGAAAAGCTTAAGGGGCAAAGAGATTGCAATCCAGCAGCAGCTGCCTGTCTGAGCACTCTTCGGGATGGTGCCAACTGGAGGAGGAGGAGGGAAAAGAGAGGACTGCATACTTATGAGATGAGAGGACTTAGGCAGAGGCCAGCTCTTCTCTGCCAATTCTCAGCCAAGGAGAATGTATTTATGGGCCGTAACCTTTAGTCTGTCTTGAACTCGTCTGCTTGCTGTAACATTGGAGGAGAGAATCTGCTGTGCTAGTTCTAGATCTTGAACAAGGATTCTCAGTTTCTGAAGACTGAATTCCTTACATAGTTTTGGGCTTATGTAGCATGGAAGTTTTGGGCTCCAAACCTCATCATGTTTCATTGATGTCCTTATAAACCAGGTAGGAATTACATTACATAACACATGCTGCTATTGAATCAGAGACAAAGTATTAGTCTTTCTTTGAAATGGACTTTTTATTTAAAAAGTGTTTAAGGTAAAAGAAAGTTTGCAGAAGAGGAGCAGTATTTGGAGAACCTAAATTGAAAACAAAACCAACAGTTTTCAGGTGTCCTGGCACCCAGAATATAGGCTGGTTCCAGCAATAGAACTGTATTTTTTTTACTTCTGTGTATAGAAGTTCATAGTGAGAAAGTAGCTGTGTCTTTTCTTGCTGTTGTTTGAAATAATATTACCCTTGGTACAGTCAATTAGGTTTCCTCACTTTGGGCTGAGATTCACTAAAGTTAGCTATGCTCATTTTTGTTAATTTTCTCTCCAGTTCTCTTCATCATGTTCTGTTTTGAATGAAAACCCTTGGTCATTTCATAAAAATGAGTAATCAGAAGTTGGTTGTGCCATTGCTGACTCTGATCATGTAATCTATTACTAAGCACCAATGATTCCACTGGAATAGATGAAGTTATGCTGGTAGCAGTGTAAATAGGATCAAAGCTGGGGTTTATGAAATTTGTTTTATAAGAATACAGAAGGCTGAGACCTTTGAAAGACATACTATTGCTCTTCTGCAGTTTACTACACTACAGCTCCTCAAAGATTGCTCTCTCGGGTAAAAAAATAAAATAAAAAAAATCAATGCTTACTTCCATTGAATTTCTGTAGCCAGAATAGCTGTGGAATCACTATTGTACAAAAGCACGTATGAATTCAGCTGATGAAAATCAGTGTGACTTTACCGAATCTGTATTTCCAAGAATAAAAGATTTTTTTAACATCTTCCTTTGGAAAACAGCTTTCATTTTGGTCCATGCACATCTTTTCCCATCCCATAGTGCTTTAATGCCAAGCTCGTTGAGATGCATCAGTCACAAAGTACCTTCCAAATTTGTACCTGAATGACACAGTCATTCCACTTTCTTGTATTCTCACTGTGTTGTCTATATGGTGCTATTACTAATCTGAAATGAATAAGGCTGGATTTGAGATATGTCCCTTAATGCCAGTTGTTTCAGTCTCAGAAGTGGATGAAGATGATCTTTGTATACAAATACCTCTTCTCTTCACCTTATAGCTATGATACCAGTCTTCTATAGCAGAACAAATGGGAATAGTGGAAAACAGTGAAAAATAGTTTTTAAAATATTCTAGTTTCCTTACTATCGCTGGAAAAAATGGAATGTGTCTCTTAAAAGTGTTTTTCCCCATTTCCAGCTAGTGTTTAAATGCAGAAAAGAAAAAATTAGTTTAATTTTCCCCTAGTGACTTAGAGTACTTACCTCAGAAGACAAAATGCTGAACCTAAATGTCTGAATGGTACTAACTGTAGCTGTTACAAGACATTAATAGAAAACCTAAATTTAGAATTAAATAGATTAACATTTAAACCATTTGATGTGGAAGGAGTAGGCTGTCCAGCTCCAAGCCACAGGTTTTTATTCTGGTACTTCTCATTGGCCGTCTGTTCTTTTTTGTCTGTTCCAATTCCGCCATCTGTCCCAAAACTTACACTCAGCATGATGACCTCACCTACAAAACTGCAAGAAAGCAATAGCTCTGCCAGTCAAACCTAGTAAACAACCATCACTTCCTTCCCAGTTCTCTTTGTCCACAGTGCTGGAAGCAAGGAATGCTGATCAATGGCCCAGATTTTGGTTCCAATTCTGTCTCTCTTTAAGCTCATCTAGCATTTTCACGTGGGGGTAGGAAAAGGATAAAAAAGAAAGAAGAAAGTGAGAAAACCAGCTGATGGAATTGGCACAAGAGGCAACATTGCTTTACAGAGGACACCTGCTACTTGCAGAGAAAAAATGATTCCTGATCAGTCAAGGGAGAAACTTCTAATTTCCTTTGTTAATTTTTCTGTGTTGAGTTCAGAAGAAAATGCGGATGCCTTTATTAGATAAATTTTAAATAGCTCATGTTAAATGAGATGACTCCTGCTCTCAAAATCTGTAAGAAAGGATTAAGTCTTCCTCCCTTCAGCTGTGGACTTGCACATGGCAAAACACTAGATAGATGCTCCACACCTAAACTTCTCCATTCTTCCCTCATGTACAACTAGTTTATCTTCTTTCGTGTTTGGTTGATCCATCCAACATACACCTGGCACCTGCGTGTGGGCCAAGGGATATCTCAGTTATGTCAGGGCTGCAGGCAGGTGATGGGGTCCTGGCCCCAGGTGTAGATAACTGCAAGGGCTGTGAGAAACCATTGGACACGACATAGCTGGAATTGCTGGATGTGACCGATAACAATGCATGAACCTGACAAAGGTTACAGATAGCACTGTGAAGCGGGGGGGACGGATTTCGCAGATGTTTAAGGGAGAGTTATTTAAGAAATGGTTGGATTTTTCAGATAATTGGAGGGGAATATGAGGGACCTTTTTGGAATACAGTCATACAAAGCCAGCACTATCTAGGTAACTATACCAGAAACAGCATATAAAGCCAGGAATAGCCAGGTAATGGTATCAAAACCACCAAATTTGGGTACAGATGCAGCAAACCTGGGACCAAGGCAAAGGAAGCAATTATGGTTGTTTAGTTGTGAGAGGATGGAGATGGCAAAAGGAGGGACAAGAGTAGAGAAAGGTGAGGTCAAGAAGCAGGAAAAGGTATACAAAGGTATGCAAGTGGTGTAATCGGGGCTGCCTGGGGGTTACCTCTTGCTCACCATAGCCTTGAGTAGGGCAATAAACCAAACCTGTTTCTGACCACACCACGTGTGATGAACCTGCTTTCTTGGTCAGCAGGACTGGGGACATGAGTGGTGCCTTCCTTGCCAGCAGAGAAATACCTGGGATGGATTGATCAGGCATCCTCTTATCACTGTGCAGGTGCATGCTCCAGGAGCAACAGCACTGATGTCCTCCTAATGTCCTAGCAGACTGCACAAATCTTGTCACCCTGGACTATCAGGATCCCTCTTTTCATCAAGTCTTTTCCTAAGGGCTATGCTACTACCTTGTCAGTTTGGTCTCTCCCAAATTTATTTTATTACTGTTTGCAATCACTGAACAACAGAAAAACACTTGCCTAACTCTTGAATTATGATGATGCTTTGATATTCTCTTGTTGGTGTTTAAAGTATTTGTGCATGAAGAACATGAATATCAAAGTCAGAAATACCTATAGCTTAACTTTAGTGTCCTGGTGAGGTCTTATGAATGAATACACCTCCCACTTGACTTCTGGAAACTAAAAAATGTTACTGCTTTTCCTATCAGGGAGATGTGAAGATAGTAAAGAGGTACTGCTTGGTTTCTGACTTCAGTGAGAGAAGGAGCACAGTGCCTCAGAGCGTTATCCACAGAGGGCTGTTCCTGCCAAGCAGGAATGCAGTTTGGGCTGGCCATCAGAAACAGCTGAAACGTTACACCTTGCAGGGCATAGGTGTTTGAGGTTGGCAGCTCATTAGACATTTCTGTACACTTGGGAAATAGATGCTGCGGTCCCTTGTTTGAGGGTAAATGCCTAACTGAGCAGGGGTGTCCTGCTACATGGAGGAAATAGCACCATCCGTAGTCAGGCAGTCATCCAGAAAGGGAAAAATTTGAGTTCTCTGACCTCCCCAGGCTGAAGGGACTGAAACATTCATATCACTTCTCCTGAAGTGAACAGAGCACCATGCACATGTTGAATGCCTGGACGGAGAGTGAGCAAGAAAAGGCCTGACTTTGCAGCCAAACTGTAAAGGCTCTCAGGAAGAAGAAGGTGTTCTCAATTCAGTTAAAGCATTTTACATTAGATTGCTTTGGTTAGAAAACCACAAGGTCCATACATGAGCTCTCAACTGCTGCTGGACTGGAAGAATAGCGCTTTATGTGCGATTTGGGTTTGTTTGAGTGAATGACGCATATTCCCAGGAGGTCTAAAGGATTACAGTCCTCTGGGGATCTGGTGGATCAGCCTGATCACCCCCTGGCTGAGGCTGAACCCATCTGCCCTTGCACAGATGCTGATGGGGGACTCCTGCCCAGGGGCAGAAGTCCAGAATTCAGCTGTGTTCTGTTTAGTTGTCTTTCTACTTTAGTTCAGGTAGTTTGTAAGCATCCTCATTTGGTAAGAATAGGTTGATTCCCTTTGGTGGGTGAGTCAGAATTGATTTTGTGCTGGTGCTGCCTCATTCACATTTGTTGTATTGTGTGCTTAGCATGTTTTTGTAATAGGACTGTCACCTTGTATTATTACAACTATAGGAAGCCCAGTACCTCACTGGTATACTATGCTAAGAAGAAAAAGAAAAAAACCATGATCTTTACAAGTCATATTACAGAAGCTACATATACTATATATTATTTCATGTTTCAGAGACCTTCACCCAAAAGTATGTTACTAAAAAGGACATAAAGGTTCCTAAAAGGAAGCCTCAGAGATTTATTCTTAAGGTATATTTTCTGAAAATTATGTAAAAAGCATCAATTACACCCAGCAAAACAGCACACTGCTTTGCATGTTGCTGCCCATGGGGGATGTGGCAGATACCTTCTTTTCCTTGCTTATGTGCAATTTGTACTGTTGCTGATTTTGTACCCCATCCCTATCTTGTGTGGTAGAATAAACAAATTGCATGGCAAATCTTGTCTTTCAGAGATACTTACGATCACTGGTCACTTTTTACTGTCTAGACCTTGCTATAAAATTACAAACTGGTGGGCTAACACTTTTCACATAGGCATAAATATTTACATTTCTTCTCATTTTAGGATTCTTTTTCTCACTACTTTTGTAAGACTTAACAACTTAGGAACTTAAAATTTCCATCTTTGAGCTGTCTTAAGAAGCACTGAAATCTCTTTCTAGATATGACAGCTGACCAGGAAGTCTATGAACCGTGTGTGCTTCATTTAGGGCCAGTTTTCTCCACTTATATGACACCCTTTCTACCATCATGAACCATGTCAGCCAGAAGAAAATTAGAAGCTCTTACATTTCTATTCATATTAAGAGATTCTTTTAAATGGTGTCTTTCTGAAAATGTACTTTTCTTGGAAAGCCAGTACTAGACCAGGACTGGTAACAAAAAATGATCTACTCATAAATTAATGTCTCCTCCCTTCCACACAGCTGCTAAATAACCTCTGTGTTTTCTACTGGAATTAATGTGTGCTTGCTCCTTTTTATCTGCACAAAGAAGACCTTTCTTTTATGATTTTGGTTACTCATCTGTATAATAATTCCAAATGTAATATAATAAGTGCTTAGAAACGTTTAAATAATGTTTAATCAACTTGCAAAAATGATTTTTTCACAGAAGTGACTCTCTGTTATACATTTTTCCCACCAGAAAGTTCAGCACCATTGTTTAGCTGTCTGAATGTGTGGGGGTGTTTACATGTATTTTTTTTATTTTTTAATTTTATTTACAAGCAGTGATTTTGCTCATACTTTTATTCTCCACTAATGAGAATTTGGTTTTCTTAAACAAACCAAGCTCACAGTGCAACCAGGATTTCACATGCAAATATAACATTAAAAATTCATTTCTGTGTGTGTTTATAAATGTTAAATTAGCTGAGAAATATGTCAAGCAGCTGAAAGACAATGAACTTAGCTTCAGAGAGTTCATTAGACATTCCAAAACATTTGGAATGAAATTACCAAAACTCAGTTAATATATTTCCACTGGCTGGGTTTCCACTCTTTCCATTTGCTTACATAGCAGCAAAGAGAGGGAGTACAAGTGAGAGTGCCAAGGTCGTGATAGAAAATGTCACTGTACACCTCAGAACTGCAGTTTCTCTGTGTGTGCAAACTGGTGATTGTTAAAGCACTTACAAATCTGCTGGTCAAAAGTGCTAAATACAGGGGAAGTTATAACGTTTAAGCATTCAGAACCCTTCTGGTTTAGCTGTATGAGGCAATCAGTACAAAAGGTCGCTACTAGAATCTTGGAGAGACCTATAGAAATTATTTTTAAGTGGGCAAAGTGCATTTGAACTTCACACATGCAAAGCAGAAGGGCTATAAAGGTAGCATATGATTTTAAGCAACTGTTCTGTAACTCAGAATATCTGTGTCAGATGGGTAAAAAAATACTTAAATAAGGCTTCCTGGGAACAGAGACCTAAAATGCTTTGTAAAGAGGAAGGCTTTGGTCATAGCAAGCATTTTCCCCACCATATCTTACTAGGGCACAGCGTAGAGGGAAATGCGTTGCAAGACAAATGAGTTGTGAGGAACTGGGTCTTACTAGGTACAGGTATTGTGTGTTTCAACCTACATTGCCATATGTGTGTGTGTCATATAAACATTTTTTTTATATATACATATAAAACATGTTTCTGTTCAAACTAGTTTTGATGGGATGAGACTAGTCAACAAGGTTGCTTGTAAGCCTTGGGAAGCATGGAGGATCTGTGTGGACTTTGATAGACTGGATGAAGGCAGAACAGTACAGAGGTGTCAGGTGTGTAAAGAGGAAGGCAGCAGCAGGAAAAACTTCCCAGAGATTATTCTCTCCTTTTTTGACTGAGCCCAGGCAGGTAATTGGGAAGTGTGGGAAAGGAGAGATACCTTAACCTTAGCCTTTGCACGTCTGAGCAAAGGTTGGTAATGCTCTGGACAGGCTGGTGTTTTTATTTTTTCCCTTGAGCTGAGATACCAGATTCAGTGTTAGTGAGAAGGAAGAAAGATGCCTGAATTTTACAGCTAAGTCAGGAAGTAAAAAAACCAAACAAACAAAAAACCCCCCTAAATTCAAAGAGGAAAGAAATGACTTATTGAAAAGTGAAATGAGTGTGTTGGTGGTGCATAGGGATGGGTTGGATTTTGCTGCCTTTAGTGGTCTCAAATGTACATGTCTGTAATCACCGCTTGGTCAATCGACTGTGACGTCTCTCCAGAAAACAGTTCATTGTATTTTAGACTTATGTTTTCAAAGAGGATCAACCATGTTGTGATGTATTTATCCCTTTGTGATGATTAGAGAAGCAATCCAGATGAGTAACTTAGCCAAATGCCTTTCTTTTGGATAGTGGATATTCACAGAGTCGAATCCAGCCCTTGACAAGACAATGAGGGGAGAAGATGTACATGATAAGTCTTTTGGAAGCTGGATCAATTTTCAGACTTACTTTTGAAGCAAAGCATTACTTCTAGTGGCTGCAAAGGTGTTTCATAAAGGAAGTCTGCTTTCTTTTCTGCTCAAATATAGAAAGTGGGTCACCTTTCACGTCCACAGACCAGGAAGAATCTCTTTGAATGCTCAAAAAAAAAAGAAAAAAAAATGCACAAAAAAAAAAGATAAAAATACTTTTATTTTCCAGATCCACTAATCAAAACAGATATAAAAATACTACCTGGTTAACATTAAAGAGGGAGCAGAATGGGAAAAATTGCAAGCTGTGCAATTTTATGGCTGATCCATGCAGTTTACTTGAGATGTAGTTTTCTCTGTCATCTTTATTTGGTATTCGGGACACACGTACCCCCCATTGTATGTGTTTATAAATGGCATATTTATTTAATACATCTAGCAATTTGAGCTTTCTGCCAGAGAACTATAAAATTGACAGGGGCAAAAGCTCTCAAAAAAATTCCTAAAGATTAGAAGGATAGTGAATGCTAAAATTATTCAGCAAAGAATTATATTTATTTTAATTCCTTTCTAACAATTACATAATAAAAAAAATAAAATTAAAACCTATTTAGCAAATAAGTACTTGATTATTCAGTGGCATGACTTGAAGGAACAACAGATTTTTTGTGAAAACAGCTCAAGATTCAGTAAACAAACAGCTTTTTAGTAGGTGTAGTGCTTGTGAGCAGGGCAGCGTTGCTTGGTCTTATGGAAGGAGTTTCCTCCTTTTTTTAATCAACTTGCAAAAACAAGCAGCATTTTAAGTTTATTAGTGATATTGTCTGAAGCACAGGGATGAGAGAATGAAGACGTCTTTCTCTTTTGGAACAGAAAGTGGCTTTAATTGCATTTTTTCTGTTATTTTTAGAGATGTTGCTTATGTTTTCCCCACATGGCACCTAGAGAGAAGAGAAACCCAGTAGATAACTGGTATACTTCGAAAAGTGTAATGAATTTGATTGATAATGGACATGATGTGAAAAATTAATAAAATGATAGTTTGTTGGCATGTGTGAGAACAGAGTAAATGTTCCTTAAACACTTGAAAACAAAGAGCTAGAAGGAAGGGGGAAATGGAGTGTCACTTTTTTGCTGCAAGTTTACTATAGGAGTCCTTAATAGGTAATACAAGACAGGAAAAAATGTCAGGCCCTAGATCTGTTTGAGTTGATTTTGGATCCCCTGGAGTTATTCACTGTTATGGGTTTGTGTGGTACAGGCTTTTTTTGATAGTGGGGGGAGGGGGCTGCAGGGGTGGCTCCTGTGAGAAGCTCCTGGAAGCTCCCATGGCTTCAAGTTGGACCGACCTCTG
>VYZV01036442.1:144589-183466 GCA_013401275.1 Pandion haliaetus | reverse complement strand
GTGAAGGACTGTCTCCCGTGGGAGGGACCCCACGGTGGAGCAGGGGACGAGAGAGGAATCTTCCCCCTGAGGAAAGGAGCGGCAGAGACAAGGTGTGGGGAGCTGACCCTAACCCCCTGTTCCCCTGTTCCCCTGCGCCCCCGGGGGGAGGAGGTAGAAAGCACCGGGAATGGAGCTGAGCCGGGAAGGCGGGAGGGGTGGGGGGAAGGTGTTCTGATGTTTGGTTTTTCTTCCTAATATCCTTGGTTTTGATTTGATTTGTAGTAAATTAAATTGCTTTTGTTTCTTCCCCAAGTTGAGCCTGTCTTTTGCCCGTGACCATAAGTGGGGAGTGATCCCTCCCAGTCCTTGTCTCGACCCACGAGCCTGCCTTTGGATTTTCTCCTCATCCCAATGTGGCCAGGTGCAGGGGTGGGGGGTAAGCGAGTGGCTGCATGGTGCGCTGGGCTGAAACCACGACATTTCACATAAAGACTTGGGAGGATGCTGAACACCTGTCTTCAAAATGACTTTTGGAAATAGAAAGCTGCAATATATAAAGATGTAGAGTATCGTGGCATGAATGCTGTAAGCCTCTTTCTGCAAAATTGTTGACTTTCTATAACAGTACCGTTGGTCACTTTTCTCATTTTTAACTCACTGATTGTGAACAGTTTTTCCTATTTGTTGCCTAGCCCTGTCTTTCACGGTGAGAGGGATCTGTGCTACCCAATAAAGAAGATGGGGAGTAAACCACACAAAAAATACTGAGTTGGTTGTGTCAGTGACTGGAGTGGATGTCATGGCTTGGACAAATAGCTCTAGTCACAGACACGAACAATTTAACAATTGCTGCATGCAAGTATAATGCTCAGCCTTCACTGGGAAGGGAAAATTAAAGGGCAGTAAATTCAGTGAATAAATCCAGGCATTGATATGTAATCTTGTTAACTGTAGGTAAAATATGAGTGCCAGACAACAATAGCATGACACTAGGGGGATTTCATTCAAAATTAATCTTATTTCATCCATTCTTAGCTAATTTGATATACAGCATTCCTGTCTGAGTAATCAGAAGTATTTTGGAACTAGCATTGTTCCTTTCTTATCAGAGTAAGAAATGGTTTTGTGAAGACACAGCTTGCCAAGTAACGTGTATCTAATTGTTTCTTTCTTTGATTTTAGGCAAGAAAAATGAACAAAAGTCTCTCAAGATACTTACATTTCAGGGAGATTAGATGCTCCCATCTAATAAAGTATGAGCTGTAATTTGGCTGTGGTTGTTTAAATGATAAATTACTTTCTTCTGGCTACAACTTACATATTGAAAATACATTTTCTTTACTATTAACAGAAAAATTTAATATATCACATCAAAGATCCTTCAGAAATCCTTTTAAATATCATTAAGTTTTATTAAGACAGTGTTCTGTATCATTAATAATAATCACTATCAGAGTCTTGTGTCTTAAAATGCTGATCACATATTAGTGCTGAGCTTAGTTATCTCCCACAGGTAAATTCTTGGCAATGTTTGGCTTCTCTTTGTATCACCTGAGCTGTACAGGGTGAGTCTGCTGCTTCAAAAATTTCCCTCATGTTCCCTTTGGATCGCTGCAGGGCTGTGGCTGGAACCTTATGGGAGCAGGGAGCCATAAGTGGATTTTTGAAGATGCCTCTCTGTTTTTCTGCCTCAAGCATAGCTTGTGAAGGAAAGAAAAGAATCCATCCTGGTATTTGATCTGTTGTTAGACCATAATTTGTTTCTCTTTTCACATAAAGCAGAATGAATGCACCTGGAGATGTAAAAACAGGCTGGATTTCAATCTTCTTGTTCCTTGCAGAAAATGCAAGGAATTTTGATTGTTTGGAGAAAATTCAAAGTTTAAATGGTATCTCCTGATTTAAGATTACCTTAAAAGACAGTAGCAGGTTACATATAAAGCTCTTGAATGTGTTTTATTAATTGCAGAAGCAGTCTGTAAAAGGCGAGCCCTTTATTTGGAAAATCCCCCTTTCAATCTCCTGAAAGACTTTGAAGAATTCTAATCTTTACTTAATCAGTTTGCTTCTTCTAGACTTAAAATACTCCTTTCTCTCTGCTACTTATGTGCACATATACACTTACGTACATGTCTGAAATCAGGTACTGCTGATGTTTCATGTCTGTTGAGAAAGTGGCGGTGATAGGCACTTCTGACGCAGAAATAAAGGTTTTGCCCCAAGTTTTCTACAGAATGGAAAATATTTCTCATGTCTGCAGTAGTGCTGAATGTGGTGGTGGGGAATGAAGCCGTCCAGTTTTACCCCATAAGTCATGTTCAGCAGTTTGAGAAACCACAGTGAGGCATCCGTCACAATGACACTTCAGTTAGTTGGAACATTTTATTCCACTCCCACATTTTGTGTTTTCAGAGGAGTATAGCATAAAAACTATGACTTGAAAACAGCTGGGGAATTTGTTAAGTGACATCTTCCCTCTGTGCAACCCCCCCCCCCCCCAATATTTATTTATTTAGACAATGAAGTTTCAAAACAATTAGAATAAATCCTGACAAGAAGCAAGCCCAGGCCCTCAGTGCCCTGAAAGAAGTAGGTTTCATTAAGTTTGATCAAACCCACTTACAGTTACATTGCAGCACACACATGCAGAACAGATCAAGCTTGCTACTGACACTTTGATTGCACTCTGTAGGATTTATGTTCAGGAAAATGCTCAGTCAGTGTTTTGGCATATCTTATCTGTAGGGCACTGCAAGAATAAATCCCGTGAATTGTAATCAAATATTAATAGAAAATCCTTTGTGGGAGACATCTCTAATAGCAAGTTTTCCTCTCCACCCCCTTTCCACTCCAAACAGCTGTTTATCTAGACAGACAGATGATACCTGCCACTTGTAGCTGTGTTGCACTGTAGTTTGTGGAGACAAAGAGTGACATTAGGAGAACAGAGCCGTGTAGGCTTCTCCTAGACCCATGTTGTGGTTTGACCCAGCAGGCGGCCAAACAGCACACAGCCATTCACTCTCTCCCCCCACAGTGGGATGGGGGAGAGAATCAGAACAAAAAAGGTAAAATTCGTGGGTTGAGATAAAGACACGTTAACAGGACAGAAAAGGAAGGGAAAATAATAATAATGATAAAAGAATATCCAAAACAAATGATGCACAACGCAATTGCTCACCATGCACTGACTGATGTCCAGCCAGTCCCCCAGCAGCAGGCCACTGCACCCCCGGCCAGCTCCCCACAGTTTTATTGTTCAGCATGACATCACATGGTCTGGAAAATCCCTTTGGTCAGTTGGGGTCAGCTGTCCTGGCTGCGTCCCCTCCCAACTTCTTGTGCCCCCCCCGCCTCCTCGCTGGCAGGGCAGTATGAGAAGCTGAAAAGTCCTGGACTTAGTGTAAGCACTGCTCAGCAACAACTGAAACATCCATGTTATCAACATTATTCCTATCCTAAATTCAAACCACAGCACTATACTAGCTACTAGAAAGAAAATTAACTCTATCCCAACTGAAAACAAGACAACCCATGCCAATCTCTGCTGTGAATCTGTTTAAAACTTCTGGTACAGCCAAGTCTGGGTCTTAAAGCATCCCCCCAGGATGTACCCCAGAAGAAAAGCTCTCCACCTGGGCAGAAGAAATACAGAAAATAGACTGCGATATGCTGGAAAGACTTTGGACAGGATGAGTCACTGACCAGGCTGCTTTTTTCACCTGTTGCAAAATGTGTAGGTAATGACGAATACAGAACACATTTTGGCCACAATTGGGTATATCCTTGATCCTGGTTGTTTTTCTCATAAACTGTAGCTAAAGTAATTAAGTCTCTTATATGATGCTGTGTGTTAATTGGCACTGAAGTCTGGGGCCGTGCCAGGTGTGTTGGGAACAGGGCCCAGATGGAAATTAAGGAGGGCTTAACAGCATCTCAGACTGGTGCTGGTCACTAGCTTCAGTTCAAGAAGCCTTCAGACATCTCCAGTCTAGGTTTGGCTGCCTACAGCCACAGCAAAGTGTCTCAGACCATGGGTAACAGGAGCAGGAAGGTCCTCAAGCCACACATTTTCCCTCGCCATACCACCTGATGTAGCAAGAGCTAACAGTATGCAACTGGTGACCTGCTCAGTTGAGAAACTGTCAACAAACTTGTGTCATGGTGCCAAAAGAACTGCAGCCTGGAGGCCAGTATGGCGAAGGAGCCACAGCATGCAGTGGGGTGTCCTGGTTTTCCACCAGAATTCAGCTTTCAAGTGCTTTTTCCCCAGCTCCAGAGACAGCTCCCAGCTCTAGGTCAGCTGTGTAGATGTGGAAGGGAAGGAGTCCATCAGCCCTGTGCCTTTCTCCCACATGGAGGTGCTTGCTGAAGCTCAGACTTGCAGCTCCTGGCTCTTTGCAGGCAAAGGAAGGACGTTTATGGGGCAGGCTCCTGTCAGCTCTCGGGGAAGGGCAGCAGGCCAGGAGCAGGTGTCAGAAGGCCGGTTCAGCAAAGAAGCTGTCAGCTGGGTGCTGGTGGGAATGGAAACATGGCAACAGGACTATTGCATAGGTGCAAATCTGACTTGCTGTATTAATGTATGTCCATATAGCATAAAGGAAATAGTAACTTCTAGTTAACGATGAGTAATTTTTTTCCTTTATTTCCCAGTAGTAAAACAAGCATAGATCATTGAGTGAGCTTCTATTTCAGGTCTATCCCGCTTTTTCCTAAGGGTGGAAGTAGGAGGATGAAATGTAGATTTTCTATTTAAAACTATAGTAACTCAGATCTGCATTCCAGTATCACATCTGCCTAGAACCACACATTACACTCTTGCTTTCAATGTTATTTTTTTTCTGCTTAGTAATCTCCCCATGCAAAAATATTTTCTTATAATGAATTATGCAGAAAGAAGGTCATTGTGACAGACAGATTGAAGTAAAATGGATAGGGCACATAGTCTGGAAATTCCTGGCAAACTCAGATCCCTGTTACAATAAAAAAAGCCAGCTTTTGAATGTAAACAAGAAAGTTTAGACATATTATAAATTTTTCAATATTTTTCTTAAGTTTGTAGCAATTTACTTCATCTAGCAAACACTGTAAACTGCTGGTAACAATGAAACACTCAATAAACACTAATTTCTGCATTTCTGAGGCAGAAAATGAAAAAATAGGTAATTTAGTCACTTCCAGGTGGAACAATTTAAGCCGTCTTTGCCCCGTTATCTCTTAGTCACATTTAGACTAACCCTCTGCTCAGCTCACACAGGGTGTGAGCACTGCCTAGTCTTCCCATGGTAGCATGACACTGAAATATTATTAGCTAATTAGACTGCTTTTCCCTGGCAGCAAGCAGCTCCCATTTGTTTTAAAGACATATGCTTTTGTTGTGCTGATGGAGATGTTAGTGGTGTTTGCGTAGATATCTGAGAAAAACAGAAAGGGAAATGAACTTACAATTTACATCTCAGTACACATTTTTATTCTTTATGTAATTTGGACTGAGCTGAGATTCTCTGCTCACAAGAGGCCTGGTACTGGGAATAGCAGGACTGTTATTATAGGCAGAATTCAAACACATTGGCAGAATCTGTGGGAAAGTTTGTCCATTTTAGTCCTGGTTCTACTGGATGGCGAAACATTCCTCAAGTAGATAGTATGCTGGCTCAGGGCCTGAAAAAGTAACTAAAACTTTCTTTTTTCTTTATCTTTTATACTGAAAACTGACAAGAAGGTTAATAAGACAGGTTACCTACAGGAGGCATTTACCCCTTCCATTACAAACTGGTCGAGGTTATCAGTGTGATTTCCAGTGAGGGATGCGGAAAAGCATATGGTGTACCTAATGGATACATAACATCCTACATAACGTTCCAGAAAAAACATCTGTTGCATTTGCATTAACTGGAGTTTACCTGCCCTTTTGTAAGATACTAACTCCAGGGCTATGACATATAAACATAAGGGGTTCTATAATGTTTCAAGGATGCGCAACTTTTTTTTCCTGCATGATGAACAACCTGCATGATGAATATCATCAATTCTGACTTAAGAATGACTTTCTTTTAAAATGCTTGTCCTGAATTCTGGAAATTAAATGAAGAATTAAATTAAAGAGTAATTACATCTTATATCTTCAAAACATCTTTGCACTGTTTACTTTTTCATTCAAAAATTTCAAGGATGATAGAGTAACTCTAAGTAGTACATATTTTGGTAACCAAAAATTTGACTAACATCTGATCCTTTGCTTCCAACCTCTCAAGGGTTATCAAAATGTGGCTAGGGGAAAAGACCACATTTTCACATTTTCAGGGTAAAGGAGAGAAGTCATTGGGTTAGAAATTGTTTTCCACTTTTAAAAATATAAACTTTTATACATATACAAACACATATTCTTTTAAAATAAAAGGTAGAAAAAGAGATTTAAGGTCTATATTAACTAAAACTTAAAAATCTGCATACTAGTCATCAGAAATGTCTTCTCCTCTTATTAATTTGCAATATTTTTGTCTTCCTTTATAAACTTTCATTTTCCACTTAATAAGCTTTCACAACTGATCCCACCTCAGGAGCAGATGGGGATAGTGACAGTTGAGATTCAGAGCCCAGAGCCAGGGGTGTTACAGCAATTGCTAGGCTAGAATTAGAATGAGACAAAATTCATCTTCAGTTGGTCTTCATCAGTATCTCTAAAATGCTGAATTCTTCTAGTCCACCCCCTTTTCCTGAAACTCAAGGTCTTTTCAAGCATGTGAGAAAAACAACATTGATAAACAGTTATCTTTTTTTTCTCTTTTCTTTTTTTTTAATTTTCCTTTATTTTTGACAATATAAAGGACCCTTTCCAGTAATTTGCACATAGAGGAGGATTTTTGTGTTACACACACTACTTAAAATGCAGCATTATAAAATTAAGGTACAGTATCTTGAGCAGTTCACAAAAGAGAATTCTTATCCAGTGAGAAAGTACATTATTTCCTCATTTATTTAATCCTAAGTTAATGCAAACCAAATGTCTTAAAGTCTTTGAGGTATGAAGACGTGGGAAACATTAAAATGTTCTGACAGCATTTTATGATTATGTTGACATATCATAATATAAAATTATCAGCTATAGTAAATACTCGTTTTACTATGTGATGTCAAAATGAATGCCATAAAACCAACTGATGAAATTGAAAAAAAGGTTTTAGGTGTATCTAAACAAAAGATTTTGATGCCGTCAAAATGTAAAAAAAAAAAGGTGAAAAATTTTGACACTTGCAGAAAAATGCCTTAAAAATTAACACATTCCCTTGAGATGTTTTTATTTTGACAAGAATTGAATTTTCTGGTCTAAAACTCATCTGTTAAAATGTTTTCACCCTGTCTGAGTGGTACCATATTTGTAGCCAAACCTCTGTCTCAGACTGAGCTTCCACATTGAGTAGCACTGTGCTTCTCCGTCTCACCTATATGGGCAGGTTTGATCTAGAGCCAGTCTGAGTCGAGAGTCACGTTTCTGTCAAATTAGCTAGTGCACATGACACAGTTTTGATGCTAGCAATAGGCTGTTGGAGGGCAGAGAATACTTAGCCTTTTTTAAAGCCTGTCAGGACAATGTTGTTGCTGCAGGATGTTTTTTGACAGTTCAACCCTGTGAGTTTGCATTTTGGTGGGACCTCTCAGCATTTTGCATCTTGAAGTGATTGTGTTTCTGATCTGGTACTAATAGCCACAAAGAGGGATCTTGTGGAGCGGTGGCCAGCAGCCAGTGAAAGCTGACATTCATTATGATGGGGAGAAGATACGCGGCCATGGCTAGAATTGAAATGTCTCTTGGAAAAACAGTGCTTGAACACATTTTGTACAAAACAGAAATTTTAAACTGTTTATATGCTGTGGTTTAATAGACTCTTTTTTCCCAGAATCATTTAGATTTGTTGCCTGAGATTTGAAAGACCAGAAAGAAAGAGGTTAATCTTGTTTCCCATAAGAAGAAAAACGTCTAGTTCCCTACCCGAGGCGTTGGAAGAGAGCAGGGCTGTGCATGGCTTTCCACATACCCTCACACAGCTCTGAGTATGCCTACCTTTGGGGTCTCCTAAAGTCTCATAAAGCTGTCAGCTACACTTACAGCCCGTTCCATTTTCTTTTATAACTCACTAGTCACTGAGGAAAGGCAATGTAATTCATACTACACAACCATCTGACTGAAGCCCTGACCTGCAAAATGGGATATCCTGGAAGGTGGGCTAATGGGAGGCAACAAATGCGAAGGAATAACCATTTTCATTTTTATTTTATGATTAGCATGCATTTGAGTTAGTTCATCTTGGCCAAGGCTTTAGCTAAGCTCTTCTCTCAAGACTGCATGGAAAATCATGAGTACGATTATTTTTTTTCCCATCATTGCATGCTTCAGGAGAGTTTCAGTGATTCATAAAGAGATTGGGGGTTGCAGATGAGGGTGATCCAGCATTAACTGCTTTTCAAAACTTCTACTTATTATTTGAACTATAGAGAAAAGAGGGAGAGAGTGAAGAAAGGGTCCTAAGCCAAACATTTGTTGCCAGTATCTATATTGTGTTAGTTCTGGAGCGCTGTTCTTGGAAGTAATGGTAGAAAAACAGCCTGCTATACATATGGACCTTGCTCAGTTAGTATGGTACACAGCCAGCTGGTTGAAAGAGACAAGACATTTGGGGCTGGAGGAAAACATAACATGAAGATGCCAAGTTCATGGGGTGTTGCCTCTTCACTTTTGTGCAGTATTTTTTTTCCTTATTGAATAGCCAAGCTCTTGGCAACTATATGTCACCCTAATACATGATATATTCAGGAAAGAGCTGTTACACCCTCACACCTGTATCCCAATCAGCTCGGAGCACTCTGGCTTTGATTTTCTTTTGTACAGAACGGCTTTTTTAGCTTTTCTGAAGTAACTCCCGATTTATGTTGCTATAAGCAAGATTATGCCCAGAAGGCATGGCATATGTTCTTATACTCTCATATTTTATGGTTAACAAAAGCTTTTGGCAAAAATTCATTTAAAAACTTGCCAATTTTGCTGTAGATAAACAGATATGGTTTTCCCACATAAAATACCTGAAGGATACAGCAACTGCTGGAGTCACATTATTTGTTTTCCAGAGTCGCTTGATACTTTTTAAGGGTGACCATTATGATGAATTTGTTCCACTTGAAAATACATAGATAAACCTCTTGATCTATTTTGGTTAATTCCCCTTTAGAAAATTCTGGATTTCATTTTAGTTCTATGGATGTGCATGTGTCTCAGCATGTCATGACATTTCCCCCTGTCTGATTCTGTAATTCTCTTTTCTTCTCCTAATCATGGTACATGCTTGTGCAAATTCTGCATTGCCTGCAAAGATTTCACTGATGATTGTATCATGCTCAGTCATGCTTGGAAAGTCCTGGGGTAATACAAAGCCTTTCAGGGATGGAAGAGGACCTTGCAGTATGTCCTTCTCCTTGTGTACTATAAAATCGATCTATAAAGGAAGAAGGATTTAGGTGCATTGTCCTACTCTTCTTTCACCCACTTTGGTACATTTTGTTCCTGTGGGTCTAGTAATGAGGAGGGTATTCATACTGGGCAGCAATTCCTGTAACCAGGACAGGTTCAGATGAGGGACTGAAACTCCTTGTTCTTTCCCAGCCAAAGCATGTGTCTAGGATAAACGCAGTTGCAGCCTTGTCTGTAGTTTACTCCTGGACTCCAACCTGAGGAATCACCTCCACTTTGTTTGAATACAGTTGGTTCTGCTATGGTTTTTGGTATACTCATGGGCAGATAATGAGCTGTGTCTGGTGACTTGAGGTGTTTCTTGGCAGAAGGTTGCTGCTTTACAGGCTTGCAAAGGAGAGGAGGGAGTTTTTTCTCTGGGATCTTGCACTTTTGGATAGGTCTGTGTACTTGTGTCGGTACTCATGTTCAGTGGGAAGATTGCCTCCTCCAGGGCAAGTGTTTCAGAGCTGCCAGGTAAGAGTGGAGGGAGAAGAGGCTGCCCTGTTGACGCTGAGACTGGTTCTGCAGTTTCGGTTCACTAACTTAAGGGCAGCTTACCTTCAGCGTCATGGTGACTGAAACCCTGCTCTGCCCATTGGTGAGGAAAGACTACAAGAGAATCTGCCGGATACATCTATGCAAATTTTCTGGTTTATTTTGACAGTAGAGGCAGTTATTGTCATTGTAGATGGCAGACCCTCCATCATTCCAAAGGACAGTGGGAGGGGCACAGTTACTACCAAGGTAGTGAGAATGCATAAAAGCTCTTGGAATCACCTTTTCTAAAGTGCTGCTGTATTCTGGACACACTGCACACTCGACCACTGATGTTGTTAACTTCCATGCTTTTCCCTCAGTAGCTTCAACATAGTCTGGACTTAACATCTAAGTAAAAAGGTAACTTTCTTGCCTGCCAAAAATCCATTTTAGCTAGGAATGAATAGTAACTGGAACTAACACAACTCTCCTAAAGGGATGTTAGAAGTGAGAGTCCTGTTTATATTCCCAGAGCATATTGTCTCCCAACATCAACAGGATTAAAACAATAGTAAAATCTTCAGCAGCTAAAGCAAGCCTCTTATATCTTCAATGTCAATAGAAAATGTAATCATTTATCTGACCATAATGGTGGTGTTAAAAGCCTAAGATCAGTTCTCAAGGCAATACCACAAGTTAACATATGTGTAGTATATGTGTATTGCTGCATCTTTGAAGCTGAGTCAGTGGGTTATTTATTGTATATACACTGATGAAAGTAGCAGTATGGATACTGTGCCAGACTTCCTAACACCAGGATATAATATTGTTTTCCCAAAGACAAAGAACTGCAACATATGTAAAACTTTTCCCACTGATAAAGTGGAGGTTCTATTTGTGGCTTGTTGCTGTCATTGAGCTGAGTAGTTAATTTCATAAATCAGATGGGAAACTGGTGGGAAATGGAGGTTAAAGTGTAGAAAGGAGAATCTACAGGGAGCAGATACATGTATTTCCATAGTTAGCTGACAGTGTGGGCAGATTGGGTTTTATATTGTTTCTGGATTAACCATTCACACCTGCTAAAGGGGAATGAATTTTTTTCAGACTGAACCAAGCCTGAATAAGTGTAAGTTTTACCTCTTTCCCTTCACATAATCAAAAAAGTTTAGGCTAAGTGTTAGTAAAGGTTCCCAGCACTTTACTTTCTAAAGCCCTGTTTCAAGCAATAACGGTTTATTTTTGCTGGTGGTCATGGGGATGCCCTATAATTAAAATCATTAGGAGAGCTTGCCTAGGCAAGAGGGCCTTTAGCAATCCCCAAATGACAACAACTGCATGTGTTTGTTAAAGCTATGTGTGAGACTGACAGGACAGCATGGCCCTGATTTAAAATTTGTGAAGAGAGTAGCAAACTCCATAATCGGTTAGTGGGAGGAAGCTCATCTCAAATGCCAGGAACAAGTGAACAAACCACATTGTCACAATAGAAGTATAGCTGGAACCAGTGGAAAAAGCTCATCTCAAATGCCAGGAACACGTGAACAAACCACATTGTCACAATAGAGGTATAGCTGGAACCAGTGGAAACAGAGATGACAAGCAACCAGAACGAAAGGCAATTGCTTACATGTGTATTTATGTTGTTTGTATGCTTATATAAATGAAAGCACATGTTTCGTCATACATTTTCTGCCTTTGCCAGCCAGTTTTGCCTTAGTTGACTCAATCTGGTCTTTGCTTTTTAAACTGTGCTTGCTCAAGAGAGTCCTAAACAATTACAATTTTAATAATTATTATCACATAATGCCAGCAATTTCTGCAGTTATAAGATTTACCCAGTTTAATAAATGTGCAGTGGGTCTCATATAGACATGATGGGACATCATGGTGCCATAGCTATGGCGCTGAGCTGGAAGTCAGGGCAGCAGCACCCAAGTCTGACCAAATGAATATCTGAACATACCTTGCTGTACCTGATCATCTGTTTTCTAAAAGACTTTGGCAGCAAATGCTTTGCAAGATCTCAGCTTTTATTGAATAAATTGTTTGTAGCAGGTTCTTTTTTTTGTGTAGAAAGTAGAAACTGATAGCAGGAATTTGAAGGACAGAAGTGTCTTTTCAGATTTACTTTCACTGTAATTTCTTTGCAACTGAATTGGCCTTTTAAAATGTATACAGCTGTTCAGTAGGAAAACAGCCACTGCAGGAATAATGCCAACAGTTTTCAGCTATGCAGTTAAATCAAAGTAACATTGGGAAGTCTGTGATTGGTACATTCCAGTCTGAACTGTATTTAACAACCCCTGAAAAAAGAACAGACTCATCTGTCACTGGCTTGTAAACCATAGCCTTTCCCAAATCCCAGCACAGAAAAATAAAATAGGTTCCCAAGGGACTTCGGAGAAAGATTAGGATAGTGACCAAAGAGATTTAGAAAGCTTTATGTTGCCTGGGACAAAACAACGAACCCTTGGGCAATCTTAAAGGGGGACTCAGGAGAACACCCCCTTGATAGGTGTGATATAAAGAAATGGGAAAAACAAGTAATTCTCTCTTCCTGAAGACAAACAAACCTCCAAAATATCAGGAGAGTCTGTTAGTAAGACTATAAAAAATTTAATCAAAAACATGTAGGATTGGGGAATGAATGATTGTTTAAAGGAACTGTCTAACTTTACAAATTGATGCATCTGATTATAACACAGATGGAAACAAATCTCAGTTTCTTTTTTTTTATCATGAAACATCACTTCAGGGAATAGAGATGTGGAAAAGAGATCAGCTCAAAGAATAGACATGATCTTTTTGGAAATTCTTCTGCTGCCAAATGAGAAAGAAAAAAGAGAAGAGAAAATGGAGACTGTGCTGAGAGATGGTACTTTCTGTTTGGAGAAGAAAGCTCTGATTATTTATGATGCTACGATGCCAGTTGGTTAAATTAAATGATTACCAACCTCCATAACACAACATTTGGCAGGATTATCAAGTTGCCTGTGAGCTAGTTGGGAGATAGGCAGGAGAGTCTTCACTGAACTTAAATCTTGATACGGAATTTCAATTTATAAAACATGACAAATAGAAGAGGTGAACCATAGAATCATAGAATGGTTTGGCTTGGAAGGGACCTTAAAGATCATCTAGTTCCAACCCCCCTGCCATGGGCAGGGACACCTTCCACTAGACCAAGTTGCTCAAAGCTCCATCCAGCGTGGCCTTGAACACTGCCAGGGATTGGGCAGCCACAGCCTCTCTGGGCAACCTGTTCCAGTGCCTCACCGCCCTCACAGTGAAGAATTGACAGAAGTAACTTTAAAATATGGGTTGCTACATAAATAATTGGAAGGAAAGAAGCTAAATTATAATTGGCAGGGGAATGTATGGTTGCATTCTTACCAATTGGTGCACCTATCCTTTGAGAGTGCTGTTCGTCCAAGGGATATCTCTGCAAGAAACAGACATGCAATAATATATGTCAAAAGGGAAGATAATAGAAACTTATTTTCCTTCATGATGGTTAAACACACAGTTTTGAAATTTTTCAGTTAAAACCAGGTTTTCATAGTGTCTCCCAACATCCAAAATAAATTATTTCTTTTCTTCTAAAAACCTAATCTTTTCCCACTGAAGATATCAGTTCTCACAGACATATATTTTTCCACAAGAGTTTTGTTTTCATTTGAAAATAGTGTTAATGGATGAAGATGATGTATTATGTCAAAGTACAACAACTAAACAGGCACCAACATGAGTAAATATACCAAAAGTTATTTTATTTTTTATGTTTTCTGTCATCTCTTTTAATTTCTTCTTTCCTTCACTCCTTTGGCTGGTACTGCTATATAGGTCCTTCAAACTCTATTGCATCCACTAGGTCACTGATTCCAGCTCTCCCATAATAAATCCCAAACACTGCCAGGCAGCAACCCCTCTCAGTTTGCAAGGTGGTCCAGAGTCTCCCCAATTCCTGGTGCTGGGTGCCCTTGTCCTGGATCATGGGGCTGAGGCTGTGGCTGCAGACAGCCCTGGGAGGAGCTGGCTCAGGGTCTTCATTTCCCAGGCTGGGCTATTTAGTTCCCCTGCCTACTGGTGTGCTTCAGTGCTCTTTTCATGTGTGTATGTGGAGGTGAGCCCTTTATCACACAACCTAACTAGCACATGTATTACAATACACTGCAGTGAGCATACAGCAAACTGAAAAGTTAAAACAGTAACAGTGAAACAAAACATTTTTAATTTATCAAATTATTGCATTCCACAAGGAAATAGCACTCTGAATTGCTTGTTAGCTCTGGATTAAGTTAGTTTGTTATTTTCTCCAGAACAAATACTATGTTCCTCATCGTAATCTGGTTCTGTTTATTGGAAAGCAACCAAAGAACCATAGATAAACAATTAGTAATTGATTCGTAGCAGGTTTTCAGTGTTCACTTAATAGATATACCGGCATTGGTTGAGGGTGCCTAATGAAATTTAGAAAATAGTACTTACAAGTGGAAATTTGAAAACTAATACTTTTGGGGAAAAAAGTTAAATCTAGTCAGTCATCACTAAGAAGATATTTAGAAAGTAGCCTAAATGACTAAAGAAAGCTCTAAAGATTACTTGGAAAGCTTTCTTCTGAGATTATTAAAAGAGGTCAAATAAATCGAAAGAAAGGCTACAAATACATCATACCTTGGGGAATGTCAGTGTATGGTTCTTCTTTACCTATACCTGAAGCCCTGCAATTACTGCTGAGGAACTGCATGCTACTAGACACAACTCAGCAAGCAGGACAAAACTCAGTCTTGTTTTAGCAAGGGGATAGACTAGACAACCTCATGGGCTCTGTCTGTCTATAATTTTCGCTGTCTTATACCTCAAACCAATGGAGTTATTCTTGAGGTCTGGAAGAATGCGTAATGATTTGGGGAGGTATGCTTTCTATAAATAGAGGTGTTATTCATGGGACAGGTTTTTTTCACAGTGGGAATGGTCTTTTATGTCTAAATACAGGACAAGCTAACAGCTACTATCCCTGCCTGTGCCAGGGGGATTGGACTAGACCCAAACCATTCTGTGATTCTATGATTATTAACTTATAAATGAAATATGAAAGACTTGTGAAGATTAGTGGCTACTGACCCAAGATAAATAAATAAAGGGTTTTTTTTAAAATACTTATGAGTATCTGGGGTTGAAATGGCACATTGTACATGATTAGCTTCTGTAGACTTCTTTGCCTGGTTGGTATGTTGGTAATATGGCATGATCTGCAACTTAAAATAGATCTAAAATATAACAGAATGAAGAAAATGCTGTGAGTCCTAAGTAGTTCTTATTTTTATCTTTTAAAATTGATTTTATAAAATATTCACCCAAGACAATTAGTGCATGTGCTAGAAGTCTTATAGGAGTCTGTGCTCATGATCCTTTTTTCCAAGCAATTTTGAGCATTAAGGAGTTCAGAAAAAATCCAGGGAAGTGTCAAAAGTTTTTAATACTTCTTTGAACTGCACCTGTATCTGGATTTTATGATTCACTTATCTATACTGCACAATAATGTTACAACAATCTTTCATCTGTTCATTGTACAGCTTTGACAGGTTGAAAAGAAATAGAGTTTTAAATTGTTTTACCTTACCTAAGTAATTGTAGGTGTCTTTGGTATTTTCAGAAAGAAAAAGGATGTAGAACAAAATTGGACTAAACAATGTGCCAAACTTTCAGAGGAATACTTAAGTTCTTAAAAGTATTATCCAGTTTGGCTTTTGAAACTAAGAATTTGTTAGGAAAAAAAAAAAATATCATTCAGACAGGGAGAAGGAAGTAAAAGCTTACTTATCTTTAAAAACCTGGATGCAGTGAACTATATTATTTATTGCTGCTTTTCATCTAGATTTCCATGAAGAGTTTTCTTTCTACGCAAATATTCATGAGTGAATATAGAAGCAAATAAAACAAACGGTTTGAAGAATTCAGAGATGTAATTAGGAAGCCTGAAGTAGTATTTCCACTTTTCTACTGTTACTTGCCCTTTACATACATTGCAAATTGGTATGTCCTTATGTGCTAGCAGTATATATGAATGTATACACATTCACACCTGCTTTTGTGTGGTCATGGAATAAACTATCATACTGTCATGTACATACCTAGGAGAGTACTTGGCAAACCTCAGTGCTGGCATTTCTTAATTTCACGTGCTCCACTTGGCAAAAAATGTCCTTTTACTATAGTTCTTCAGTATGTCATGATGATGATTCTTATCTGTCTTTCTATGCTGCCATGTGGTAGGAAACTGAAGCAGAATTACTTATCACTTGATTTCAGTTTTGGTTGCTGATGGTAGAACTTGTTTGTTTTAACAACTGCTGAACACATATATTCTGCTGAGGGGAGAAGGTGGCACTGGACTGAGATATGGCTAATGGATCATGTAGAATGGTTTTATAATTAAGTTTCATTTGATGCTGAATGTCCCTTTGCTCCCACTTACCATATTTCCACTCACATTAAAAGTCCATTTTTCTTATTAAGGGTCTTCATTCAATTTCCCATGTCTAAGGTCAGAGTTGGAAGCCCTCGATTGTACTGTAACATATTACTATGGAAAAAATACAGTTGATAACAATACTACTGTTAATTGGGTAAGAAGTGAACAAGTGGCTTTTCAAACTAACTTTGAAATGATTGCTTAACTTGTCTGCCTTTATCATGATAGTCAGCTCTAGTGAAATACTGAGCAAGCTTTAAGAAACTGGATAAACTGAACTGTGATACTGTGATATCAAATTTTCTGGTTTTACAATGAGATCTGGACTCCTTATGGGAGTACTTCGTTTTCTGCTCTCACTGTTTTCTGTTTCTTTAACATCTACAAGCACCCTCTCAGACAGAAATGTATCTTAAATTTCTTTTGTGTCCTACTCTCCCTCTAATTGTTGTTATCTTAGATTTTTTTCAGAAGCCTTCAGTCTTCTTATTAAAAGGGAAGGTACATCAAGATTACTGATTTCTGGACTGTTTTTTGTTCTTAATGAAAAGAAAATATTTTTTATTTTCATTATTCATTTTCCAATGAACCTTTGCCTACTGTCATCATATTTTATTTCCTTAATCTTCCATGTTTAATTAACAGTTTTAGCTGCAGAATCATTAGATTATAACAGTATGGGTTTTAATGCTTTTCCTTTGATGGGAATCACTGCTGATTTATATGATGAGGATGTGGGAGAAGAAATTACAGTTTTGTGCAGAAATGATTTATTTTCATGTTCAGAATTTCTCACTAGATAAATACTGTCCTTGGCAGCTATGTAGATAGGCAAGCATCACGTATCTCCTAGCACAGTTATTTTCTGGAGGAGATAAATGTAAGCTCTATTCCAATATCAGCCTACTTCCATAGGGTAATTGTGCTTACATTTATATTACCACAGGTGAAATTTAACAATGTAAACAATCAATTAATTTGTGAATGGGGAATAAACAGCACTTTAAATCCTATTAATATGCCCTTTTTCTTCTTCCATAATTCATGGATACTGCAGTAATCAAATGCATCACTGGGGAAAGAAGCATTAAAATTCTTGAAATATCTGAACTCCTCTTCTTCATTTTTTTTTGTTAAATGTAGTTGTCTTAATCTAGTGTAAGCACAAAGTATGAATCTGTAATTATACTCCTTAGAACTGCTGTTTCTAATTTTTATTCCCTAGTTTTCATCTTCTGTAGGGGTCTGGTCAGTAAAGTCACTTCAAGCAGCTGTGAGCTGTCATCTTTTAGCAACCCTTAGCAGCAGATTAGTGGGCTCCTGCCTGGTCGCCCTTTCCAGTGCTTGATATGCCAGGCGAAGCAATATTTTCCTAGTCTATGTCCATATAACTCCAGCCTTGGGCAAATATGGGCCCTGAAAATGCAAACTGTAATTTCATTTAGAGAAGAATTTGAACTACAGCTTTAAATAATTAGGTCATTTTCTATGAATCAAAAGCATATTTTATCTTGATGGCTTAAAAAAGTGACCATACAAAACTGCAAGTCTAGCTTACTGTTGGTTATAGAAATGGCCCTGACCCTCCAAACTCAGTTCTCTTTTTCTGTCTGTAAATTATATTCAGCTGAAGGAGGAGCCATTTCCTGGATCTATTTCAAAGACAATAAAAAATGCCAAAGCCCCAAATCTCAGCCTTTCTTTTTGGGATCATTGTAAAACTTACTTAGTCTGAGTAGCCCAGCCAGTCCAATCTTCCCATTTAAAAAAACAGAGGATGAGGATTTTATCACTCTTTGGTTCACATGATTCACATAACTATTCTAAGTTATCAGTGACATGGTTAATCTGAGCTACTTGTGAATAACATTATTCAGACAAAACCAGATCTACTAATTTAATTTAAGCTGTCATTGACTTTTATGCTTTTCTGCTGAAGAGCACAAAATACAAAATCTATGTATTGTTACAATGTGCATTGTAGGACAACTGAGGATAATTGCATTTATTTAGAAATCTGCACAGACATATAGAAGAGATGCCAAATGATTGATTTGTGAGTATTTTGTTTTTGTGGCTCGTAAAACAGTAGTTGGCAGTTTGCAGTATACCGGTGGTTATAGGTGTCCCCAATAAAGCATGTTGTTTGTTATTGTACCAGGTGCCACCAGTAGGTTTTGTGCTGCAGGATGTTAATTTCCCTTCTTTCTGGGGTTTGACTGCAGATGATCCTTAACTGTTTTCTTGATATTTTGGACCTAATACCACACAACAGAAGGTTTGCTTTAAACTTGTCTGTCCTCTCAAATTAGCTAGCCTTAAAAATGACTTTGTATAAAGTTACCTGAATATGCATTAGAAATCTTAATCAGAATAGCTGAGCCAGCTAAAATTCTTTAATGCTGCATATCTGACAATCACCTAAAACCTTTTCTTATTACTGTACCAGCAAAGGCACAAAACCATCAGAAATGATGCACGCTTATTGATACATGTATATAAAAGTTTATTAAAAACAATTCCTAAACATGTTAATTTGAGGAAAAATATGAGTGTTATAATGTAATATGCTGGACCCTCATATGAAAAAGACTTGTATTTTATTACATTGCAGCTAATATGATGAGTATAGGTAGATAAAACAGGCCTTGCAAATGTAATTTAGTAACCAGTAGAGAATGTTCAGTTATTCCACATGTGTTCAGTAAGCATGTCAACAGGAAAGAAAAAGATTATCTATAACCTTGCTCTATGAGCAAGACCGATTGTCTGAGTGTCTGGTTACTGAGCGTCACCTGCTGGGACTGCTTCCATAGTCTGAGGACTCCTGACCTGGCAAAGGAGGGAGATAGCAGTGTCTGTCACAGCCTGGCACCACCACAAAGTGTCTTTTTGCATCTGCCTTTATGGGGCCTGATGCAGGTCTCAGATGGTGGTCAGATGGCAGCATAATACATACTTAATCTACTGCTCTATTTGTTTTAACTGGGTTAAAACCAAAATAAAACAGAAAGCGGTGGCGAAAGAATGGTTCCTGCACAGGCCATACAGCATGTATCACAGGCACTGCTGTTTTAAAACGCCATGTGTTTATTGATCATGCAAGATGCCAAGCTGACGGGGACTGACACAGTATTTACTGACTATGAAATGGAAATGTCTAAAGCTGAAGGCTAGCTCCACACAGAAGTTTATTTCATACAGTTTATGTGAATTGCTGAATATTACTACTAAAAAAAAAGTGTGGACATTTCTACTGGTTTATGTTCTGTTTGGGAAATTACAGCGTACACCCATGAGATTTTCTTTGCTCAAAACCATCCTGGGCAAATGGTTTTCTCAGTCAGGGAATGAGGTTTTAGAAGGAAAACATTGAAACTGAAATAGCTCCCAAGTATCTGTGTGGAATGAGAATACTTTATAACTGAAGCATTTAGTATTTCATCAGAAGCTGGTAAAGTCAGATTTGGTGGGCAAAAACACAGCTTGATAACCTCAAGCTCATTCTATTTTGGGTGTGCTGTTAGTAAGTGAATGTACTAAAGGTATGAGAACCATTACAGTGTACGGTACAATGTACTGGATAGTGTTCTCATCATTAAAATAGGTTTGACTTTCCCTTTCTGTAGTATGAATTTCAAATTCATTTAAATTAATTGACTAGAACAAAGTTAATTCTCATTCACCCTCAAATATATCAGAAGAGAATAGGCCCTAACTGGAAATGGGCAACTGCTTTGGGTAGTGCTGCTTTGTGCTCTGATATTCTCTCTTTGGGTCAACAAGGACTTTTGGGGTAACTGCAGCCTGAAACACTGTGCGGGTAATCCCTACCAGGAGCCAGGAGTTTGCTCCTATGGGGAGAGACAACGAGAAACCAGAGGTGGTCTCAAGGCTGGCAGTTTTGGCTGCCTGTGCCATAGCCAGGGCAGAGAGGAGAAAAGGGACATCTTAAGTATCAGCGGTGTTAGTGGTGGCTGGAGGCGTGGGATAGGTTGGGAGCTGAAAGGAAAAAGCACGTTGTGGCAGGTAGAAGAGGAAGGGGCTCCTGAGAGGGTTTGGGTTCTCAGAGGTGAAGGTGGGTCACTGAGAAGAAAAGTGACATCTCTGTAATGGGAAAGACAGGATGGTGAGAGACGGAAGGAGATGTAAAGGTGGTAGATCCGAGCTGGAAAACAACAAGATAGGGGAGTAAGGATTTGGAGGCTTGGGAAGAGGGAGTTAAGGGGATGGGAATTCTGGGGTATGGGGCCTACATTTTGGAAGGGACTGGGAGAGTAAGGGTCCAGGACTTTGCATTGAGGTGAGTTTGAAGCATCCTCAAAAAGCCCAGGTGCCTTTGGCTGGGACCTCAGTTTGGAGACAATGATTCACACTTTACCATTATCCTCACAGGACTTTTTTTCCTTATCTTTAGTTCCCTTGCATGTGTCCTTCTTTTTAATGTTGGAAATATGAAGGTCCTAAACTGAGAAAGTATCTGCATGGTTGGCACCAGTTTATCAACAATTCTAGGATGCAGCAGAAGTAGCACCAAAGAATGACCAGAGATCATTGGGAAGAAGAAATACAAAAGGCTTAGGAGAAAGGCACTGAAACTGGCAGATAAGCAAAGGCTGGCATCCATCTCTCAAGGTACCTTGCTGGTTTGGCAAGAGCTCCTTTTGGTGACCCACTCAGGTAATTACAATTCACTAGCTGGCAACTTGGTGTTACCAGGTGTGTGTCTTTTAATTTACTTTGATGGACAAATAATTTTTTATTTTTTTTCTTGAGCTTGAGAAGCCTGGAGACACAGATACCAAGCACACAGTTCTACATAAAGGCTAATAAGGAAAGGCCATTTCCTACCATTTAGAGTAGGAAAAATCCTCTTGGAGAAGTCAGGGGAAGACAGGAGTACTGAAGTATGTGTATGCATGGAAAACACATATCTTTCTGCATTATGACAACTCTATTTTTATGTCTGCTGTAGCAGAACTAAATTTGGAACTCCTATCCCACAGGAAACTTGCGTATTTTAACATTTGCTTTTTTCCTCAAATCAGGACAAAAAAGAATATTATAATGAAAATTCCAGAAAAATATGAATTCGGAGACTTTTTGACATTCCTTAATTTGAAGCATTATCCCTCAGCTTATTAAAGTAATCAAAGATGGTTTAATTTTTTTTCTTTTCAAAATTAAGCTGCATTTTCCCACAGTGACATGTTACCTCACAGGGGCTGGACTTCAAAAGTCCTGAGTAGTGCTTCTGTGCTCTAACACACCTGGTGCTGAAGTTGAGTGCTGTATCCATGCAGACATCACAGGTACCATTTTGTATTGTGCTGTGAGAGACATTAGTCCTGCATGAAGCCTGACCTGTAGAAGCAGAATCTAGGCTTTCTTCTTCCAAAGTGATGTGCAGATGGTGAGTTTGAAACAGCATCCCTGGATCACTTTAAATAAAAAGGGATATCAGATAAAGACCAGAAAAAATGTCTCAGTTGTTTTTCAGTGGAAAATCTTGGTCCATCTGGCTGATTTTTTGAAGTGAGTATTTTTCTCATCTTTGCAGAAACAAAGACTACAGATGTGAAAACTGGATCTCTCTCTTTAAAGTTTTGCTCCTACCTTGATGGTACCATGTCACAAGACCCCTTTTATTTCAAAGGCCATTCCTGTGCCTTTCTGAAGCCTTTGTTAGCAGCTTGCTTTGATGTTGAAGAGATTTCTTTTTGGCATACACACATGCCTGTTCTCTCGTCTATGCACTGCACATGCGTGAAGAATAGACATGACGTAGGAGGATGTTGTGTGGGCTTTGTGGCTGTGGATGAGGATGCTAACGGTGTAGCCTTGGTGAAAGACATACTTAAGATTTCATGGACAGCTTACCCTATCATATGTGGATGAAGAGGACATACTGAGGATTTATAAGATATTTCCATAGGTTTGTAAGCATGGCCAATACTGTATTACCTGCTGTTGGATATTATTCATTATAGTTGTTTATATATTTTATTCATAGTGCTTACACAGTTTTTAACTCCATTTGAGGTCAAGTCTTTAGCTAGCATAAATTTATGTTGCCATATTTAAATCAGTTGATCTATGCTAATTTATACTGACTAGGAGCTGGCCTTCTTACAATTTTGGCTGTTAATTGCTAAGGCAATTGCAAATGTTCCTATTTATGAAAAGTCCTGACAATAAGATCAATTCCTTTGTACTTGGAGTTCATGTTGTGTTTGATTAGATTTAAATTAATTAGACAGAAGCTGATTGTATAGACATGCTTGCTGTTAGTATTCTAATTAACGAAAACAACTCTCCTCTGACACTGTATCTTCCCACCTCCCCCAAGGAAAGCTAATTTGACAAAATCTCCTGATTATTTTTCCTGTCCAAAACCATGTAAACCTTTGGGATAGGCAAATAAGCAAATCATTTGGCTGGAAAAGCACTTTTGTGATTGTCTGAGCAAGAGCAAAAGTAGCTGCGTACTTCCATCGTAGAATTGTATTATATTTAGCTCTGGATATACTATTTGTTAGAAAACACTTGTCCTGAAAAGTGTCAGTGTCTGGAATTGCTTTCCAGAATGGTCTATACTTTGATTTTAAGGGTTTAAATGAAGATGTATATATTCTGGCTGCTGGTGAAATGGACTGGCAGTTGATGATGGCCACAGCTGGGGAGTGAATCAACTGTAGAACAATCTCAATTCAGGCTTTTGAGAAATGGTCCAGACAATCGTTCCCTAAAATAAGATCATTCTGAAAAGGAGCAGCATCTGGCTCCCAGTTAGGACAAGTTTGCTCAAATATTGTCAAGGCTGAATCACTTATATAACCAAAGTATTTCTGCAGTTGGTGGATGTTAAAAATATCATATGTGCAGCATATACTTTTATTAAAACATCTGAGGAAATACAATTTTGAAGTGGAGAGGCTGAAACCTCATGAGGCTTTTCTCTAGCAGCATTTCCAGCTTTACAAAATGTCTTGCGTGAGATGCGAGTATCACAGCATGTGCATCCCATTTTTTATTGTCTGAAACACTAGAATAAGCGTGAACATTTTTCATTACTTAAACGTATCTAAACCAAATGTTTTGAGGTTTGTCCATCCTATTTCATTACAAAGCAATTGGACATTTCCAACTGAAAATGTTTTTACAGTTTACCATGTTCTACTGGTAAAGCTGTGAAGAGAGCAGATTGGTTGCACCATTATTTAGCAGAATTTGGACAGCTAAGTTTTTTAGGTGCCCTGGAAGAGGTGCCTTGGAAGCAACTCTTTTTATCAGTAACTTTGATGGATTTCTGTCACTGTAAATGAGTCTGGTCTACTGCACAACTGTCAATAAATTTCATTAGTTTAATATTTAGTATCCAACCACTGTAACTGAGAAAAGGCAATACCATAAGTGGACAAAGAATCACTCAGGACAGCTACAAATACTTGGGAAATATCTTCAGATCTTTCAACAATTGGACAAGTAATCCACATTCTTTAAAAATGCTTGAAGTTTATTGGCATGTGAACAGCTTAGCTGAATGGATAGATGAAAAAGAATGAAATATTGTGTAATCACTTTGGGCAATTTCTTTCTCCTTATTCCGGGAAAGGTCTGGTTAATTAGCATGCCTTAAACACAACATTTGGCTGTCTGATATGCACAGCTGTACGCTTTGTGCTCTGCTGGTGATCCAGCTACACAACACGCAGCACTCCAGCTGCTTTCTGTATACTGGTGGAAGCAGTATCTTTACTGCTACAGTTTTTTTATCCTTTTTTTTTTTTTTTTTTCTTAACTTCTTTATAATTCAGAAGTTGGGAACTTGAATCATTGCATTTTAACACAAAGTTGTTTTACCTCAAGTGAGTTTTCCAGAGATGATGCTCTGTAAACAGTAGGATACAAAAGACTGCCATGAAAAAATAACTTTGACAGTGAAGCCTAGCTATAGATAAAATCATACATCAAAGATGATCCATTGGTATGATTTCATGGAGTCTAAACAAATTATTTTAACATAGCCAGGTTTCTGTCGTTGCTAAGCTTTTGAACAGTTGAAAGACTTTCAAAGTGTTCCATAAAACAGAACGTGCCCAATGTGTCCCAGCTTGAGAGGGTGTAATAGATGCACATTTAAAATCACAGAATCTCAAGGATCTGCTGGAGATACCTTCTCTAAGATTAGAGACTAGATCTAACTACAGCAAAATTGTGTAGAGATCCAACTTCACATATGTTTTGTGTTCCTCAGGGGGAGCTGGTTGCATACATTGTTGAGTGTCCTCTCCTGGGTGTCCTCTCCAGGGCAGCAGATGACTGTTATCTATGACATTATTCACTCAACTAGGGCTTTTTCCTGTTATAAAGATACAAACTTCAAGCTACAAGAAAAAGGGGGCAGGAAACACGAAACAATACAGCAATAGGGTGTAAGGCTAAGTATAGCAGTCTTGAGGCTAATGGTGATCTTCCTGTAAAGAAGTCATACTTAGACTAATAGTATGTCATCTTTGCCACAAAACTGTTATAACACTTCTATGAACATACTGGCAGTGTTATTAAACAAACTGTTTATGTATGGAAAGCCTTTATCCAGGATACATTTGTTTTCTTCTAAAAATTGTTGGTTTTCTTCGGACTGCCGTTTCTGCAAAACACCTGCAAATCCCAAAGGAGCACCTGCTCATTTTCCTTTTTTTTCTTCTTCCAAAGAAGGGACAATTATTACAAAATCTATGACTGTAAGATTAAGGTTCATGAACTGCCCCCCCCACTCCCCAAAGAACTATCAGAGCTAGCAGAAGACATGAAAATTTCCATCATCTTAAATAGGGTAAAATTTCTTAGGAAACATTTAGGCAGTTAGATAGCTGATAGTGGATTCCCAAGAAAAGTTAACCATTTTGGGCAAGGACTATTTTCTGAAAAATGGTGCCTTTGAATCTTGTGTGTGCTGGGAGTAATGCTTTTAGTGTAATTTTTTATGTTACCAAGAAATAGCATTGCCATGCTGGACCATAATGGCAGCTTATAGAAAGCCTGTAGCTGGATTTAAGCAATATTTTCAGGGCTCAAGATGGTCCCCCTGTATGCTTCATCATCTGTGTATGCCCAGGTGCCACTCAGGCATGGGGAGAAGTTGCAGTGGAGCAGGAGGAGCTCTCTACCACGATTCCCAAGCTGGACAGGGTGCCTCGGCCCTAGGGCAGGGTGAGGTTGGGAAGAGCTGGGGAAGCTGGCAGGGCAGCTGGAGCCAGTGCAGCTGTGGCCTTGGGCATGGGATGCACACTGTCCTAATGCTGCAGTGCTTGCCCAGAGCAGACAGAGCTGATAAACAAAAGCAGGGCTATGGATAAACCACCGAGCATGGCCCTGGGAGGAAACTCCAAGGACTCTGTGGGGTGGAGCAGGGCCAGCTGGCACGGAGGCTTAGAAAGAAAAAAGAGCTTGACTGGTGTCTGCTCAGCCTTGGTCCAAGAAAACAGGTTTTTGCTTACAATCTAGAGGGATAAAACTGTGGAGAAGAAAGGTCGGATTGATTTTACCTCTTGCTCCTAAGAGGAAACTGTTTAGTACAGTTAGAAATGTCAGATCTCTGGGTGAAGAAATAACTTATTATATCATTGTAACTGAGGGACATTTAGAAAATTTGTAAGGGAAGTTTGGGTCTCAGCCATACATATGCACATCAGCTCATATATAAATTTAGTCATTCCTTAGACTTCCTTAATAACAATTTATTTATACTTCAAACTGAAGATATGAGATTTATGACTTTCAAGCACTGGTTAGCTAGAGTGCCTAGCAGCATGCATGCTTTCCTGTGCTAGCGGAGCATGGCATTTCCATCCTCTCACCATGCCCGTTCAGATTTTAGCTCCTCCCGAGAAAGCGCCGCGATTGGTTCCTGCTGTAAGGATGGATGCGGGCATGTGAGGACCGGCTTGCTAGGCACTGAAATGAGAACCACAGCTCATTTCTCTATGGCAACCAAACATCTGTCTGATGCAATAACAAACCTTCACTGATGATCTGGGCCAGTTTTTAATTGAAGCTTATTTAATTGAAGTAGTTAAAAGCCTTTTTAATTCCCTGTTCCTGCCCATTCAGACCTAAGCACACTAGTGTACTGTGGCAGAGCTCTGAAATACAGCAATTAGTCACACTGGTGATTACCCTGAAAACAATAGTGATGGGTAGGAGTTGCTCATGTGTCAAATGACATCTGAATGTGCCAGCCTTATAGAAGTCACTTTGACCCTTGCTGACAAGCATGCGTTAGCCACTGATGGGAAGGACTGTGCATGCCTGGGCAAATCAGTAGTAAGGAAAGGCTTTACCCTGTTAGCTGCTGAACATGCAGGACTTCTGCAACATAAGAATTTCTAAACAGGAATTAGACCTCTTGAAAATTCTGAGTCCCTTTAAAACCAGCAGACTATGAGGGCTGCCAGCATCTTACAGAGCAGCCAAACAACGGGTTTGTTTTAGTCCCTACTGGGACACAGCACCCTTCTCTGCTAAAGGAGGGAGAAAAGGCATAGGTGAGCAGCTGAGAAGAAGCAGAAAGAGCTGCTGACCACCTTGAACTGAGGTCTCCATTGTTGTATATGTAACCAGAGATACTGAGTCTTGTCTGCTGATGCCATAACCGAGCCTTCTGAGTTGCCTCTGTGCCATGTTGTTCACAGCTGCACAGGGAGCTCATTCAGTTACCTCTTCAAGGTCTTTTTACAGCAGGAGTTCTGGGCTGAAAATTATGTTACTTTGTCAAAACGTACCCATATCTCCTTTCAAAAAAAAAAAACCAAAAGAGAAGAAGGGGAAACCAAAAGATGGATATTCTGTTCTAAATTAATCGTGTGTGCACTCACCAGGGGGTGGGGTGTATTCTATTTCAAGAATTATTTTTGCTTATTCTTTATTCTAAGTCAAGAAATAGGTTGCTTTTACAACCATTAACTTTCTCCTCCTAAAAAAACTCTAGAATCAGTTTGTTGTCACGTGTAACTCATCTCTTCAGCTGTTAAGTGTAATGTCAGAGGAAAATGAGTTGTTGTTTACATATCATGTCAGAAGTATGAGCTGTTTCAGTCATGTCTGATAAAGTATTGTTTGCTTGAATAAATGAGCTCTTAAAATCCATGATGTTTTCATGTAGGTGACCTAAACGATAGAAGCGGTAGAAATAAAACCACTGAAAACGAAAAAGGATACATCTAGGTCCATTCCTGAAGTAAACGGTTATTCCAAGTTCTTCATTGAGTCACCCTCAGGTTTAATAGACTGACTATTAAACTGTAACAATGCACACTAAAAACATTATACAACTCCTGCAAAACTACTTACTAAAGTTGCAGACCCTGGAAATATCCTTTACTCTTCTGACTGGCTGCTGCAGACAGCTAAGTGCCTCGCTGACTCTGAGCTGCTGGATGGGGAGCTCACATGCCTTCCACGGAGAGGTCAGGTTTAATGCCTCCATAGATGTCTGCTTAACTCCTCTGGCTCCATTCTCTTCATACCTGGAGGCTTACCATACCAGTTAGCTAGACGTAACTTTTAATTTTATTTTTAAGAGATGTTTCCTTCACTCACTTGGATGACTGCTTGTGAAGCAGGAAGAAGATTTTATAGGTTAATGAATTCTTGAAAAAACACATGCACCTACTTCCTGAAGATTAAAATAAATAAAGGCTCCCAAGAAATCTAATTTCTATAACATTGTTTTACGTTGCCTCTAACAGGACTTCTTTGATGAAAGGTTAGGAAATCTTTTCCTTTGTCGTCTTCCAGGACAACAGCAAATTAGAAAATGCTAGTTGTCCCGTCTTCCACTCCCTCAGGAACAATCCAACTTTCATTACCTAGTTTTTAATTATTATGCAAAGATAACACCATAGCCAGATCAAGTATGGGATATTTTAGGTATATGCACCTCTGTGCATGAAAATATTTTGAAGTTTCTCTTTGTGTTTATGAAACCTGCATTTGAAAATAGAAACCTACATAATCTTTGAATATATCTCACAAAACACAAAGTGCTCAACAAATTAGGCATGCTGGTAGAGCCACTTAATTCTCACAGATAGTCAGTATAGAAAGTTTAAGAGGTTCATATAAATTGAAACAGAGTCTCTGGACTGATCTAAGTACTGATCATTATAAACTAGATTTGATAATACTTGTTTCAAACAGGTTATTTTTTTTCTAGGTCTTCAAGCAGAAAGCCTAAGGTTTGGAATGATGAACTGACTTGGAAGTACTCATCTGGTCAAAGGCATAGACACTGAATGAAGCTCTCCTTATTTCCAGTTTTAATGCCAAAACCATCTTTCATCCTTCTTTCAGTATATCGTGTGTGAACTGCAGAAACGTTTCTCTCTTTCTCTTGCTCTTTGTACCTAAATGCTGGAAAGTAGAAGTCAAGAAAATGTTTCTTTAACTTGCAGCTTTCAACTGTATGATGTGCCTAGAGAAAGATGACATTTGGGGGATTATTTGAAATTTTCTGTCGGAATATTTCAAGGGCTTCAATTCTGGTGACTTTTATCCGTGGCAAAATCTTAATTTTCTGGCTCATACTGGGAAAAATGAGGCAAAAACCTGGCCTCACTGACTTTACTGGGAGCAGTCCTCCATCCCTGAGCTCAACCATAGTGAGCTGCCAGGCCATTAAGAGCTTTGCAGAGAAAGTTGTTCAGAGCTCAGGACAAAACCATACCCCAGACTAGGCTGAAACAGGATCCCCCCTTCCTTTCTTCTGACCCCATCTCTTTTATTGTTTAAGGAAAGCCAAAGCCTCTGCAGGTTCTTCTCCCTGAATTTGCTGGAAAATTGTTGCAGTAGTCCAATCTGGAGAAAGACATGTGATTTGGCTGAAGACAGACATTTCCTGACACTATTAGCATTGATACTAAGCTTTAACAGAGCCTTCTGGCTGTGTGTTATCTTGGGAATTGAAGTCGTTTGCCTTTAAGGTCAAACTGCTATTGCTTCCCAACCAACAACACTTTTCCTATATTTGGCTGGAAACTGAAATTGCTTCTTTTTGTGCTGGTATTTATTTTTGTCAGGCATTGGAACTCCTGACCAAAATTGAATCTGCTGACGAGCTATACAAGTGTTCTGTAAAGAAAAGGACGTTGGCATAACTTTGTCATTTTAGGCACATGGTTGCTTTGTGGATCTGTATTTTTAAATAAAAGCAGTATGTGTTCATTCAGGCTGTCCAAGATCAGTCCAAAATTAACAAGCCAAATAAGTCTGGTGTTTTGCAATCTGTAACCTCTCATAGGCAGGTAAGTGTAGTGACAAAAGATACCAAGTGGTGTAGTAGCACCTATTTGCACATGGTCTTATTCCTGGAGGGATTGTACTGATACTCTGAGCTGTTTCTCTGATGTACCCCAGCCTGAAGCCCTGTAAGGAGTGGACTAAGTCATCAGAGAAGACTGTATTGCGGTGGTGTTCTGAGAGATCAGAGGAAGAAACACTGAAATAGGAGTAAATTAATGCCACTAAAATGAGAAAGATGAAGTTCTGCACAGGATCAGAAGACACTCCTTAAGGAATCTTCAATCATGTTATCCATGTGGAGCCACTGCCACCCATCAGTACCAGTAGTGATCCCACTGGTGTGATTATCAAAGCATGACCCTGCACCATCACCCAGGTGGACTACAGCCTCACAGCTGAAAGCCACATTTTTAGTGTATATCTTCCTTTAACAATGCGTCCCTGGTGTGTATAACTATATAATTTGCAATTTAAATGTTCTAGTCGTTTGTGGCACACTGTTCTAGGACTCTTCCTCCATTCAGCAGTTTAACATCCATTTTCCATTTTTGAGTACATATTTTAAGTAGAAAAATACAATATCTGTTTGTGTTCATTGTTGAAAACAGCCACGTTTTGGAGTTCTTTACTGGTAAACTGCCTGTATTTCAAATTGTACTTTCTAAGAGTTTTGTCACAACTGATGCCAAATTTCTGTAAAAACTTTTTTTATTGGCAAAGACTGCCTCCTTTCCCCCTAGTTTTTTGGTCTTTTCTTTTTTTTTTTTTTTTTTTTTTTTTTCTCTGACAAGGAAAACTACCTAAACAAGAAAACTGCTCTCCGAAAGCAGTTTTGTATTTATATGACAGATTGTGACAAAATTCAAGAAATGGTAACACCATGACCTTGTTGTTAACACTGAAAGAAAGTGCCTTGTATTTCTCTTTATGTTGACTGCTGCCTCTGCATTTGTGTGCAGTTACACAGCTGGAGGGAGACAGGGTTTAGGACAAAAAGTGTGATATAAATTTGGATATAGATTGCTTGGGGATACTGGGGGAGGAAGAAGCTATAGACATCCAGTGAAGTTAAATTACATTTGTTTATTTAATTATTAAATAAATTCTTCAGCTACTCCATTAGCATGTGTTGACTAGGTTAGTAAAATCTCATCCTCTCTCTCTCTGCACTTTCTAGGTACATCATGCATAAAACCTTCTTTAGCATCATGTCTAGCATGTTTCAGTGATGCAACCATCATTGCACTACTGTTGGGATGCAGGGAAAGTATTATCAGCTATTATCAGGTCTACTTTATACTCTGAGGTGCTTTATATTATGTGCTCTGTAGTCCCAAAAGAAGCACCTGGCATGGTGGAGGTAAAATGTTGGTCTCCATGTGTCCATGGCTTATCCATGACTTTCCTAACTGTCACATCTCTCCCTCTCTCTGAGCTTCAGAGAGCTTCATACCACCTGCACCTTTCTCTCCCTGAGCCATTTTTCCACTGCTCCTTGTCCAGACTGGAGAACCTAGACTTTCTCCTTTTCCATGGAGAAGATACATCTAAATATATTTCCAGCTCTACCACCTGTTTCAAATGCTGTATCAAGGAGTTAAACTCTAAAATTTGACTTTTCTTCCTAAATATTACTGTGAAATGCACTCTTACTTGCTCTCTCTCTCATCAGCTAGCTACTAGAAAGAATTCCTTTTCTTTTGTAAAAAAAAAAAAATCTATTGTGTTAACAGAGCAAACCTCTGCCTGCTATCACCATGCACAGCAACTCAGCTTGCTAAGCTAGCCATAGATAAACTACATAGGGTAGTCAACCTTTTAAAACAATTAGTACTGAGTTATAAACTTTTCTTTGTATTATCAGTTAGGGTGAATATACACAAATATGATTGCCCTTACAGTAAAGAGTACAAACTTTGTTAAGTGAGAAATAAGCCTTAGAAACAAATCTTAAGGTTTGTAACCTTGGTGGAGGAACATTGATTTAGTAAGGATCATAAGACTGGGAAGGCAGATGTATAGGCAAGGTTCTCCTTCTGCTTCCTAGTCAGACAAAAGGAATGGCCATTATTTAGTTCATAAAAGGATTCTGAAACATATTAACATAATTAGGAGTACAATGCTGGGCCAAACTGTTAGCTACACTAGTGCCACCACAGCAAATTCAGTTTGATTTTTACCAGAAGAGATTCTCAGTAATGTAACGCCAAGTACAAATGGAAAATACATTTTCCCCCATTTAAAAAAAAAAAAAAAAAAAATCATTCCAAATATTTTGATGGTGTCATGACAAAAGCAGCTGTAGTCTAAAACTTTGCATGTAAGTAGTCTTAATGAGGGGAAGTGCCTTTAACAGATGGGGAGTTGCAAAATTTTTAGGAAAAAATCCTCGGCAAACTTCGTAGGCATCTGCTAAGAATTTAGCGATAGGATGGATAGATACAGCCTTTTTGTGAGACGGGGGACAAGGATTACTGCCCTCTCCCTGAAACTTGCTGTTTTCTGGTTTCTACTAAAGGAGAAATTAATTGTAAGCAGCAGACTTAGCAAGGAGTTGAAACAATTACTGACTTGTTACAGCCCTCAGTAATTACTATGTATCTAGCCTTCACTGTTGGGAAATGAGTGGCCCCATTTACATCAAAAGATGTTATTAAAATATCAGAAAATGCAAGTTCACCTATTAAATGAAATTCTTTGGTAACAAATAAGCCAAATTGGACAAACACAGGTGTATACATAAAGTGATGCTGGAGAAAGGTTTCTGCTACATCTACTCTGAATGCATTGCCCTCTTCTTTAGGGTTCAGTGGCCTTCTGTGTTCCCAGAAGGCCTTTGAGTGACTCCTGGAGTGAATGAACACATCACATGCAGTCAAGAGAATTTCTTCCAATGGGGTCTCCAGATGAAGGTAAAAGTGTCTGACTTCGGGAGGAGAAGTTTTTCCCCACAATGTACCCTATGCTAAGTTCCTAGGCAGACCTCGCTCTGTGTGATGCCAGGAAACCTGAGCCGCATTTCACCCACGCCTTCCAGAAGTACCTGCAATCACATCGCTGTCCGGCTCCAGCACAAGGAAGGCAGTGCAGGCAGATGTGTGGGTTTGCACAATCCATACTCTCAGGTCATGTAATGCATTGCACAGAAGCCTGGGCTTTCACCGATTCTGTTTCTGTCACTAGAAATGTGTTCATTATTTGCCTTCGTCAAACAAAGCTCTCCTTACTTACTTCAAGTGCTTGTGCTTACCTCAGAAGGAGTTTTGAATCTCCTGATGGGATCAGAGGTTGTGAAACTCTTTTCAGAAAACTCAGACCTCACTATACTAATTAAATCTTTCTTTCTATGTCAGCCATTCCTTAATAGACATTTAGTCACTAACCTCCCTCTTTCTTTTTCTTTTCTAATGTGAAGAAAACCGTCCAGCCTCTTAAAACAGTGATGAAAGGATCTTAACTGTTTGCTTCAGCTGTGGTAAAAAGAATGGTAATATTGGATCTCTGTGACATACTTAGATCTGATAATTATTAAATGCTTTCACATCACCAAGGACTTTGTTTTCCTTTTTCAACTACTTATTTTAGTGCAACTTAGATGTCTGATGGCGTCTCCATCCAGCTTCATGTAAAGGCTGGGTTCTTATATTTAGTGCTTTACAGAAGCACTTGGGAGAGGAGCAGCCTGTCTCCTTCTCTGCCCAACTCTATGTCCTGAAATGCCTTTGGTACATCAGGGTACCATTCACCGTGCACTTGTTGGCACATCGTTGCCCCAGAACAGCAGGATCTGCTCACTGCCAAGCAAGGGTCCTACAGTAAGGAGCACGTGCTCATTAAGGCTGAAGTTACTAAGGTAATACTGTGGCTTTACCAGGTACTGCCTACGAGCTGACCTGTGGTAGCTCTTCATGCGTGCTTTCATAACCAATGGACACTCACATTATTCACAGTTGTATATTAACCGATACCTCAGTAGAAACCCTTGTTATTCATGAAGCCAAGAATGCAAATACAAAGGTTAGGTAAAGGCTTTCTTCCATTTTGGTGTACTAGTTTTCTTGAATAACAACTACAAGCTGAAAGTTTTCTTTCTCCCGCAGACAGAATGTGAGCTCTGGTTGCTTTCACATTTGGCGGTTATCTAAGCATGAGAGGGGATGCTCTGCCCAGAGCAGAAAGCCAGTGTAAAGTCCTCTGTGTCACTTTGATCCTGTGAGGCCCACACCAGGACTGGGAGCCCAGGTGGAGCAGCAGCAAAGAAAAGAGGTTTGGAGACAACATTGCTGCATGGCCCTATTCACAGAACAGTCACGGGGCTTCACCTGCGGAAAGCCATCTGAGTCTGTCCATGGTTGTACCACTGGGATCAAGATTGCCAAACCCTTGCCTACAGCCCCTGGTGTTCTAGTGTCTGTTCTGGTCTGTGAAAACCAGCAAGTTCTTCTCGGCAAGCTTTTGGCTTGTAGGAAAAAATGATACAACTCATTGTAAGCTTTGCAAAAATGGTTGCAGCAGGACAATGGCACGGCTTGATTCCTGTCTTTGTCAAGGCAGTTTGATTGACTTAGGTTGCCTTTTGCAGCTTCTGGGTTTTCTGTGTGCATGTGTAACATAATATGCCAAAATGGTACATACTAATGTTGAGAGGTTTCTGCGCTGTACCTCACAGCTCAGAATTTCAGCTCACTCCTAATTTGTACAAAAGTGATCAGAGTGTAATTTAAAGCTATCAGTAGCTGAAATACTGTAGCAACCCTTCGGTTTGCTTCTATGCTTTGTACAATTTGCAGCATTTGTGGCAAGATTGTAATTTTTCCATTGCACTATTGCTTTTTGAAATCTCTTATACAGTGGTAAAAGAAGTATTTAAAAACACAGTAATTGCTACCTTTATAGGTTCATACTAATTAGGTTCAGGAGCAAGACTTGCACTTGGTAATATATTACAGTCAAATATTAAGTGACTGTATTTCGAGTTGAGACCATCCTTTTAAAGTCACAAATGCCTTTCTAGTTTCTCCTGCAGATACAGAACCATGGTACAGTATAGCATCTAAGGACATGGAAGCAAAAATGGTATTTTTGTGTCTATTCCCACTCCTGTATCATTCACGTACAGCTAAGCTATGACACTGTGGAATTTATTTCAATATACTGAAACTTATTTTTGTCCTCATAGGGTAATTTTAAGTGAGAAATATTTGGAGAATATATTTAATTTGCCAGCACAGTTGATGCATTCAGCAGAGCAATTTGATTGCATTAAGAGGCCTCCAAGAGAACACCAGACTTGGCTCACACATAATATACAAAAGCAGTGAAAGCAACTCCTAGAAATCCTTGTCAAGCATTGAAAGATGCTGTGTCAAAATAAAATGAAAAATCCAAGAACAAATTCCAGCTCATATATGATATTTCTTATATTTCTTTCTTTTATAGTACTTTGCAATCCACAAGAATTTTCCTCTCCCCTTGCCTACATATAAGTTGAATTTTGAGATGTGTATTAAATGCCAGTAAATTAGGGGTAAGTTGTATACATGAATGTGTTTAGGAGAGGGGAGACCAAATTCCGAAGCTCTGTATTATGCAGCTTGCAGCAAGCTCTTACCATAAGGTCATCTGCTGGCAGCAAGACAACACCACAGAATACTATTTAGTTACCACTGATCACCTGATAAAATATTTGGTGGGTTTTGAGGAGGGATCAGCTTGATGTCCCTTAGAAATGGAATTCAGGGTGCACAATCCAATGTGCTAAGTGCTGATTTACCCAGATTTGAGGAAACTTCTGCGTGTGGCATTAAATCTTCCTGGAAGATAAAAGTGGTGGAGGGGAAGGAAGGCAAGGGGAGGGAGGGAGGAAGAAGTGTTGAATATTGGGAATAGCGTGACTACTTAACACTTCCCTCCTGGCCCCCTGACCTGCAGAGGTTTTTGAGACATATTCCCCAAACCCTGCTTCTTCTGGAAGGCCACTAAGTCGGCTGTGAAGCTCCATGCTTTTCCTTGTGGGCAGGTGGGCTATCTGGGGACATCAATAGCTCCCACCTGTGGATCACTGGGCCATGAAGAGATGATAGGATCTGGCTTACTGCATTTATTTCTGCTCTACAACACAAAAATATGTACAAGCAAGGTCAAATCCTTGTTTAGTTACAACCATTTGAGATTCAAAGCAAACCCTGATCTCTCACGTGGGTGAATGGTTAGAATTTGATCCACATTATTAAAACAGCCCAAAAAAGAAGATGCTTACTGGATTCCATGTTTTTTTTTTCTTCCGCAAGGCTTATGGGGAATATAGAAGAATGAAAATAAAAACAAATGTGGATTAGACAGGTCCTTGGAGTTTTACTTGTTTTCATTTTAGGATTTGCAGAGGCCAACTTCTGTCGCCAGTAATCCTTTAATATGGTTGCCTTTGCTGGTCTTAAATTGATGACTCAGTACTGATAGCACTCAAAGGCAGTGGAAGATCAATACACATGGGTCTTTTTCAGTGCCCTCCATTACTTTTTGTGATTTATTTCTCTCCTAGCTAGCATATGCCTAAGCCTCTTGTATTGAGTTTATTGCACATCTACTTTGGCAGCTAAATAATTGAGAACTTTGCTAAAGGAAGAAAAATAAAACTTGAAAATATGTTATCTACAAGGCTTGTCTTGGTTTGAAACCCTTCTGAGCTGCTGCAAACTTCTTTGGAACAAATCATTTTACTTTGGTTAAAATATTATGGAAGTTAAAACTTCCAGCCTGCCTGAAGAAAACTTTGCTCAGGGACATTTCCAGATCTTTTTGTGACAGACTAGCAAGAATGCCATGGCAAAAGCTGGTATCTGACTGGTAATAATGATCAATGAATCACAGCTATGAAGAGCGAGATGTTTCAGGGTGGAATATGGTGCTCGTTGTCTAATCACAGTGTCTAAAATGAAATACACCTGTGGAGGGTTGGGTACCCAGGACTCATCGCTTTTGGGCAAATACATCATACCACTACACTTGTTAGAACTAAATATTCCAGAATGGAATGGGTCAGAATAGTATAAACATAAGTGAAAATTGTAATGTCTAATTAGCATTTGTTACGATTGCTTGCTGTAGTGATAATAGCATTTGCAATGAGAGCTGGCTCTCATCTTATTAGGCGCTATGCAGAACAATGCCAGCCCACTGTTCAAAAGAAATTTTTAGTTTAGTTGAACAAGGTATTTACATTAGTGTTTGCCGCTTTAAACAGTTTAAAGTCTAACAGCATGCTGCTTTTGACAAAGATGATGACAACAGTTCTATATCAGTGAAGAAAATTGACTGTTAAGATACAACTTTTTTTGCTGAAGTGTTGAGGGAGGGGGAAAGCTGGCATACAACTCCCGCTTAAAAATGCATGAGTCTTGTGCAGACCTCTGTGGGCACAGAATGAGGGCCATGATGAGCTATCTGGTAGATGAGGACGGGTTTAGGCACTATCAGCTTCCCAAGATTAAAGGCACTGGAGCCCCGGTTCCAGAGACAGAGAAAACTCATCTTCTCATCCAAACTGGCAGCTGCTGAGTTTCTCTTCCCTTGTCCCAGTAACTGATCCCACTGTGATGTCAGTTAAACTTCTCTCCAGTTCTAACAACTTGTTTGAAAAAAAAAAAAGCTATAAAGAGCTGTTGACACCTCAGGGATATCTCTGGAAAACTTTGTGTTTTGAAACAATTTTGCAGATGCAGTATTAGAAAGGCTTTGGCCTTCACATGATTTCTGCATTTTATTTACAAGACATGCCTGCACAGAAACATGATCATGTTTCAGAATGTCGTTTTTTTTCTGCCTTTTTCTTATTTGAAATCCTCACTTTCCAGCTGACTCTACAGCCATTATGTGAGTGACTCTGCTATGTCATCAACTGCAGCCCTCTCTAATGTGTTTATAACACTTCACTGAATATGTTTTTGAATAGGCATGCCTGCTAGATGGAGGCTATAATTTTTATTTATCGTAGTATGTATATTAGTATAATTCTAGTATGGCTACAGTTGTGTCAGTATGAAGTATGCCTCTGTCTATAGGACAATGAAATGTACTGGTGTAATAACAGCTATAGCACCACCAAATTGTACTCTTTTAACACTACTGGTGTGGTTGATGAGACAGCACTGCAAAAGGAGTTCAGTTTTGCTGTGAGGGTGGAGATTGCACAGGCTTTTTCTTCCCATGATGAAGAGAATTTTTTTCAGAGAATTTTGTTTTTCTTTTCCATGACTATAAGAGAACAGCAGTTTTTCAATAGGGAGAACATTTCCCCTGTGGTACAGACATGACCATGAGAAGAGGGATCGCCGGACGGACCACGGGTGAGGAGGCAATAGTGCAGCACACACATAAGCCAGCACTGCCCCAGGGAGAAAGGACTCATCTCCTCCCCAGCACCCAGTCCTTTCCCTACCCTGTGCCCCAGCTCACACCGGCTTGAGCTGAGCGGTGAAGAGGATCAGGACACCCACTCAGCTGGGCAACAACTGCCCCTTCTGCCTCCAGCATTAATTTTCAGCCGCTTTGGTTCCCTAATGCAGAGCAGGAGGAGCTGGTGGGTAGGGGAGGTGAGGTCTGCTCTGGGGAGCACTGCTTGCTCAACCTGCACCTCTAGCCACGGCCCAGTGTGTCAGCTGGCAGGGCCCCAGTGAAGGAAGAAACCCTGATTCCGTCATGGAAATTTCTGAAATTTCAGAAAACATAGTGTATTTTCTTCCGTAGTCCAGTCTGTCTTTGCAGAGGTAGCGGTCTGGTCACAGAAGCTCGTAACTCACAATTGTCATTAGTAAAGGAAGAAACGAAAATGTATAAGCAGGGTTTGTTTTTAGGGAAATTAGAAGATCAAAGACAAACAAGAGGAAATATGAAATCTTCACATGGAAGTAACTTGCATGGCTTTCTAGTGGCTTGGGTGGTCAGCACACACGAGTTCTTTGTATAGGCTTCAGTACAGCAGAATGCACCATGTGAAGCATCATGTGCTTGGAGCTGTCAAAGCTTTAACAGTAATGTATTTTACCAATACTTAGAACAATGAATCCTACCCCTACTACATACACCAGGAAAAAATGAAATAATCAGAATTTTATAAACTGGGTTTTTTTTT